>JAASFQ010000163.1:0-39722 GCA_023333845.1 Globisporangium polare | reverse complement strand
GGTCGGCAGCGGCGTGTTCACGTTCTTCGGCCAGATGCTGCTCACCAAGAGCTTCCAGCTCGAGAAGGCCGGCATCGCATCGGTCATGCGCTACTTGGACGTCGTGTGCGTCTTCATCTGGGACGCCGTGCTGCTGGGCGAGCACATCAACCACTGGAGCGTCGTCGGCGCGATCATCATCTGCAGTTGTGCAGTTGTGACTGCCGTCCGCAAGTCCAAAGCCGCGCAGGAGTTGCCGCAAGTGTACTGGACTGTACCCGTAGGTACTGTACCCACCTCTCTCTCTCTCTCTGCTGCGTGTTGAAGCGCTGTTGACACATGTGAATGCGCATTCAAAACCAACTCTCCAGTCGTTCAAGTTGATGCTGTTGACCAGCGAAATCTTGGATGGGAACGAAATGAACCAGCAAGAGCTCCTCCTGGCCAATCAGAGCTCTTCTCGAAGCTGTTTGAGCAAACAGTTCAGCAAGAGTGGTGGTCATGCGGGTGCATCAAATGACCATCACTCGGTGGGTTTTCACCTGTGCCTGGGTGTCTGTCCCCTGCAGCCAAGCGTGCCTCACTTCTCAATTCGCCTCGCTTCGCACAAGGGGATCTCCAGCACCACCGCCAGTGCCAAGACAAGACAAGACAAGCTGTCCCCAGAATGACTAGGAAGAAGGAGACGACGCCACTCCTGCTGCCTGTGACCAGCACCGATGGACCGAACGCAGCGCTCTCGGGTGTGAAGTTGGACGTCCCGCAGCCGCATGCGCTCCTGGGCATGGCGTGCGTCGCCGCGTCAGCCGTGTGCTTCAGCGTCATGTCGACGTTCGTCAAGTTCGACACGTACTCGATGACGTCTATGGAGGCCGTCTTCTGGCGATCCTCCATCGCCGGCTCGCTCAATTACGTACGCGGGCTGCACTAAAGTTTCCCGAAACATGCTGAATGTCGTGGTGCTAACAACTAACTATGTGTGCTCGCTATCTACAGTGCGTGATTCTGATCAATGGGCAAAGCGTGACGCTGGCGCCAGAGGACCGCCTCACGATGCTCTACCGGGTGATCGCGGGCTTCTGCTCCATCGCGTTCCAGTTCTACGCCATCTCGCAGATGGTGCTCGCCGACGCGAGCGTGATCATCTTCACGAGTCCAGTCATCACGTTCTTCTTGGTGAGTGCATTATATTGGGACACTAAAGCACTGCGCCAAGCTCAAACCTATGGCTCTCTCAATGAATCTGCCTACGTTTGATAGGGCGCCTGCATGCTGCACGAACGCATCGACTCCGTGAGTCTGCTCTGCGCGCTCGTCTCGTTCGCGGGCCTCGTCTGCGTCGTGCGTCCCTCGTTCCTCTTTGGCTCGGACCACGCAACGGCTGGCACCGACGGGTCGATCCACGCAGTGACCTCGGGGATCCTCGGAGCAGTGGGCCAGGCGTTCGTGTACGTGCTCGTGCGCAGGCTGAAGCACGTGAACGTGTCGGTGATCCTGCACTACTTCATGGCGTTCAGCACGCTCATGTCGCTTCTCTACATGGACGTCTTTGAGCGAGTTCGTCCCCGTGGCTACTGTGTGTCTGTGATGTCATGCTAGATATTGGTCTAACTATGTATCACGTTGTCCTCTCCACAGCAATTCGTGATCCCAGACACGTTAGGTGTGTGGTGCGGCGTCATTGGCAGCGGCGTGTTCACGTTCTTCGGCCAGATGCTGCTCACCAAGGGCTTCCAGCTCGAGAAGGCCGGCATCGCGTCGGTCATGCGCTACTTGGACGTCGTGTGCGTCTTCATCTGGGACGCCGTGCTGCTGGGCGAGCACATCAACCACTGGAGCGTCGTCGGCGCGATCATCATCTGCGCCTGCGCCATCGTCATCGCACTGCAGAAGATGAAGACGTCGTAGGAAGGAGACATGCTGATGGCGAAGGGTGCCTGGCTCAGCCTTTTGGAAACTTGGCGACACAGTCAACCTTTTCTCAATAGGTGTTAGTCTGCTAGGTCAACCGTCTTGGTACCCATCCCAAAATCGCTAATAGCACACACGCTTATATTGGACGTGTTGCACCAGTGTCGATCAGTGGAGTCGTGCAATGCTTCATTACGGGTTATTATTAGGGCTGTTATCACGCAATCGCAGTTTAAGGAATCAAGTTCCTGAGCCTCGTTTACTTCTCGTTGGCTTTGCGCACAGCGATGACTCCTGCGCAGGAGCAGATGATCGCGGCGCCGAGCATCGTGGTCTTGCTCACGCGCTCGTGGAGCAGCACGATGTCCCAGATGAAGACGCACACGACGTCCAAGTAGCGCATGACGGCCGCGACGCCCGCCTGCTCGAGCTGGAAGCCCTTCGTGAGCGAGATCTGACCGAGGAACGTGAACACACCACTCGCGAGCAGCGACATCCAAAGTCCGAACGAGAGCTCGATAGCGAATTGCTGTGATGTGTCATTTCCATCGAAGCCACTGTTAGAACCGGGTTGATAAAACATTGCCGATCGGTGCCGGCACAGACATTGTTTGCATTCTCCAGCATAATCGTACCTTCTGCACCAACATGATCCACAATGCTGCCACGACGATGCTGAAGACCATGAAGTAGTGCACGATGACGAGGAAGTGGATGCGCTGCATGCGCCGCACGGACGTGTAGAGCAGCGCCTGGGAGATGGCTGCCGCCATGGCACAACCAATCGGAATCCACGAGTTGGAAGCAGTGCCCACCATCGAATCATTGCCGAAGAGGAACGTCGGCCGCAGCACGAGCCCGAGCCCGAGGCACGCGGCGATTGCGCACGCAAAGCTCGCCGGGTCTACTCTCTCATTGAGCAGGCACGCGCCCTGATCAGAGAGAGAGGGAGAGAGAGAGAGAGAGAGAGAGTGTGTGTGTGTGAGAGAGAGAATGAGACTTGGATAGTGTGTGGAGACATCAGCATTGATCAGAGACTCACAAAGACAAACGTGACGACGGGGCTCGTGAAGATGATGACACTCGCGTCCGCTAGGATCATCTTGGACATGGCATAGAAGCCGAAGGCGACGGACGCGAAGCCAAAGAGGCACTGCAGGAACAGGATGCGCCGCTGCTTTGGGAGGATCTCGAGGCTCTCTTCGTAGTACCGGACACCAATCTGCATCACAACATAGCATAGCATGCCGTACACAAGCGATAACGTGAGACAACGATACACCGCTGTCATCAAGCGCAAGGACTGATGCATCACGTACGTAATTAAGTGCCAATGCGACGATCGAGCGCCAGAAGATGAACTCCATGGACGAGATCGAGTACGTGGCGTACTTGACGCACGTGGACACAAGCGAGAAGCAGACGGCCGAGAGTGCCACGTAGATGAGCCCTCTGCACGCGTACAGCGAGCCAGGCGGTGGTGCTGTAGGCGGCACTACTGGTAGCAATGAGGAGCGCTTGAGCAGTGGGGATTGCACGCCGTCAGGCTCGCACACGTCGACAGTGAACACGGGCGGGATGGCGACCAGCAGCGGCAGCTCTTCGCCTCCTCCGTGGCATGGCGACGAGGCCTTCGCAGTCATTGTAGTGGTAGTGTTGCGGTTGGTCTGGTGGTGGCTTGTGTTTGTTGTCGGCGTGGCTGGTTGTGCTGTGAGAGAGTCCACACCGCTGAGAAGGAGTTCCTTCCTTTCTCTGCTGGAGAAGAACGACAATATCCAGAAGAATCGGTGAGCCGCTCGTTGGTACCTTTCTGCTGTCTGCTCTTCTTGTGATGCAGTAGCGTCCGAGTCTGGGAAGAGAATGGATCCGCTGGCTGGTTTGGCTGGCGCTTTGTATTTTGTGATACAGGTAGACAGTCGGGGATCCTGAAGCGTCTCTGCCTCGTTGTTCGTGCCACGGATCTTTTGCTTCTCTTCACGCGCGCACAGCCGCAGAATTGCTCAGGCTACCCGATCGTACGGTGGACAGGTAACGAGCGCCTTTGGGTGGAGAGAGCGATGCAAATGCTGAAGTGCCGCTGTTGGTGCTGATGAGACTCTCGTCGGCTGCTGATGAGTACAGAGCGAATGAGCGAATGCTGCGGGAGCGAGAATGTTGGTTGTCTTCGTGTCATCGACCAGTTGCTCTCTTCTCTCTGTTTCAAATAAAAGAACCGCGAAGAAGAAACGTGGAGCGTCGCGAGAGTGGGACTGACAAGGCGTGGGCGAGAGACGAGCGCCGTGTGTGAGACGAGTGACGTGTGTGAGACGAGCGACGTGTGTGTGTGTGTGTGTGTGTGTGTGTGTGTGTGTGTGTGAGCTCAGCTCAGCAGTCGAGACAAATGAATGGAACAGCCCACTGATTAACGTTCTCAGCTTTTGCTCGCGCTTGGATATCTTCTTTTTTTCCTCCTGGTGGCATTTGTCGTCTTGTACAGCCCTGCAGCATGTACGACTCAGAGATAGGGATGGATGGGTGGACATGAGCAGCTCCAGCTCTCAGCAGATCCTAGGAGGCTATGATGGCGAATGGAAAAGGTCTATTACAACGTGGAGCTACAGAAGGATGAATCCATGAATGGCGTCGAGTTCTATCTGTCGAAAATCTACTACCGACCAAGTTGGAATAGAATGCACAGTGCTACTGAACCATGGCGATCAGAACACAGTTTACTTGGACTTGGACTTGCGCAGCGCGATGACCATGGCGCAGGCGCAGATGATGATCGCGCCGACGACGCTCCAGTGGTTGATGTGCTCGCCCAGCAGCACGGCGTCCCAGATGAAGACGCACACGACGTCCAAGTAGCGCATGACCGATGCGATGCCGGCCTTCTCGAGCTGGAAGCCCTTGGTGAGCAGCATCTGGCCGATGCCCGTGAACACGCCGCTGCCGACCACGGACATCCAGAGCGACCACGTGTTCGGGATCACGAATTCCTGCAGTAATCCACACAACAGTCAGTATCAACACAGCAGCAACAACAAGAGCATCTTTGAGCGCGTACGCACCCGCTGGAAGACGGCGATCCAGAGCAGCGACATAACGATGCTGAAGAGCATGAAGTAGTGCACGACCACGAAGGCGCTGATGCCCTGCAGCTTGCGCACCGAGATAAACACGAAGGCCTGGCCCACGGCGCCGAGCAGCGCCGAGCCAATCGCGATCCACGTGCCGTCAGTCTGCGCAGTCGCATGGTCGTAGCCAAAGATGAAGCCGGGGCGCACGACGCAGATGAGCCCCGCGAACGAGAGCACCGCGAAAAAGAAGCTCGGGAGGTCGATCTTCTCGCCCAGGAAGCACGCCCCCTGAGGATATGTGGCAAACGGCGTACACGGTCAGCTCGAAAGGCGTCGTGTCCGCATGATGAGGGCAATGTGGATGCGAGTACGTACGAAGAAGAACGTAATGACTGGACTCGTGAAGATGATCACGCTCGCGTCGGCGAGCACCATCTGCGAGACCGCGTAGAACGCGAAGGAGATGGACGAGAAGCCCGCGATGACGCGGTAGAGCATCATCATGCGGTCCTCCGGCTTCACGTACAGCTTCTCGTTCTTGTGCGCGATGAACGCCTGCGTTTGCACACACAATCACACGCATTCGGTCGTGTCAGTGCCAGCCTCCATGCCCAGGTACGATCTCTCGTACTCCGTCCGTCATGCAATGCAGTACGTACGTAGTTCAGCGCGAGGGCGACGAGCGAGCGCCAGAAGATCGCCTCCATGGACGTCATGGAGAACGTGTTGTACTTGAGGAACGTCGACATGAGCGAGAAGCAGACGGCCGAGGCCGCGACGCACGCAATGCCCAGCAGCTTGTGCGGCGGCTCGACGTGCTTCTTGAGCGACGCCGCCGACGCCTCGGCCTCAAAGGACGACGCGGCGGGCGACGAGCGCAGCGCCGAGATCGGCAGCAGCGGGTTGCTCTCCTTCGGGCTCATCCTGTGCGTCTGCTGCTGATGTGCGGGGGCGGTCGGAAGTCGGCGAAGACGCAAATGCGATTCTCGTTCTTGTGCTGGATGAATGACAGGCGAGCGAAGAAAAAGAGGAGCCACGCAGAGTGCTGGTCTTGTCAAACTGACGTTTTTGTTTGCTTGAAACCTCTCTGTCACACGCGATTGGGCAATCACTTTCTTTTGTGGTTTTACAGCCTATGTGATTGGATGAAAGCGAGATGGTGGGTGGCATTTGGGCCGGTGTGATTTGCTCGAAATCTACCGAACAAGCATGATTGGCTGAAATCATAAAACGGACGAAAACGAAACAGGGCTGAAAGGCAACCAGCCGACCAACCTCCCACGAGAACTTTGTCGTGGTGCTCGCGCATTCATTGATGGCCGACTGATACCGCTTGGAGCGAGCAAATCCTTCGACAGCGGTCGCCGTGGACCGGAAACCCACCACGCCAGCTATCATCCGGTGTCGCCTCGATTCTCCTGGCTGTCGCAACTCATTTTGGCGCTTCCCGCCATTTCGCATATCCAAGTTCCAGCAATTTGCTCCTTTGTTCGAGCACTGGCGGCGAGCGCAGTCCTTCCCAGCTATGTTCTGAGCCGGGTCGGAGGCGCGGTTCTTTCGAAGTCCAAGCGTCAAGTCCAATACTGGGCTGGTGCGACGGCTCGCCCGCTGACTCGGAGCGCTTCACGAGGCTGACTCGGAGCGCTTGTCTCGAATTGCAGCCTCGCCAACATCGTTGAGTGGTACACTGTACCGACACCATCTTTTTCGAATTTGGAAAACGAGGGCTCAAATTCTTCAATTGGACGCTTCTCCGTTTCATTCTTGACACCAGCTCGCGACCAAAAAAGACAGCTGCGCTTGCCGAAGAAAAACTCAAGCCCATGGTCGCTGATGGCGCGCACGAGCAGTACGCGTCGCGTGGGAAGCTGCTCACAGATGTCGCCATGATGATAAGCTAAGCGGCTCATCTCCAAGTGAACCTGACTGATGGATGCGCTTTGGCTTTCTATAAGCACATGTTTGGCGATACAACTACGAGAACCCGAAGGTGAAGAAGAAACCGAGCAAAGAGAAGGCGTCGGCGGTCGCGACGTCAACGCCGTCAGCTCCTTCCACATCCGCAGCAGCTAAGCCAGCCTCGAGACGCAAGCGGCGCGCTCGTGATGAACC
The DNA here is from genome assembly GCA_023333845.1 of Globisporangium polare. Lineage (NCBI taxonomy): Eukaryota > Oomycota > Peronosporomycetes > Pythiales > Pythiaceae > Globisporangium > Globisporangium polare. Next base: position 32,661 of record JAASFQ010000163.1, on the reverse strand, counting down.
AGTCCCCGCAGCGCTCCAAGAGCTCGAACGCAAAGCTGCTGCTGTGGCTCACTCTGCTGAGATGGAGCACGCGGACGCGCGTGGCACATCTGGGAACGGACGGCTGACGCGTGTCTACTCGCCGGGGCAACTAGCGCGTGAAACAAAGGAAGAGTGGCAAGCTCTAGACACACGCCAGCACTTGACAAGAGCAAATACTTGCCACGCACAATTCGAGCACGCACCAACCCAGTGCCCAAGTGCCCGGTCTCATCGCCAGTGACCACCGCTCGGCAAACCGAGATGCACTTCAAGCACTTGAGGTTGGTGAGTCCAGTCAGATATTTACAGTGACTCCGCTCAACACAAGCCCCTCTCACGCAAACGAGCGAAGCTGGTACACTGTACCAGTTGCATTTCGAGAAAGAAAAGGAAGGAAAGCTCAAAATTCACCACTGAATCTCTCCCTTTTTTTCAAACTGCAAACCGAGCGATTTGGAGAAAAAGTAAGAAATACGAGCATGCGCGTGGGTGACGTTGGCGTGACCGGCGGCGACGACCGCAAGCGCTCGCTGCGCTTCACGCTGGCCACAGACATCGTGCTGCTGCAGGAGGTGGGCTTGCGCAAGCCCTGGGCCTCGCCGCACGGCACGATCCGCGACACGTGGGAGCAGATCGCGGCCGCCGTCACGGCCACGATCAACAACGCGCGCGACGAGAGCGAGGCGGCGCGCGTGGACCACGGCGCGTGCAAGCGCCGCTACGACGTGCTCATGGAGGCCTTCGCCAAGGACGAGCTCAAGTCCATGCGCGCCAAGGGCTCGCCGGACCTCTACGTGCGCCGCGAGGAGCTGCTCACGGAGCTCAGCATGCAGGTGCGTCATGTGATGTTGGGTAGTGGTAGCTCTACGAATGGTGGAGCCCGCACGCAGATGATCACTAAGCTGATGCATACTGTGTGTGGTGATGACATTTGTGCAGCTCTCGCTGCACCACGACCAGAAGCTCAAGGTGAAGAAGCAAGTGAACGGCGCAGAGGGCGGAGTGGTTGTGCCGTCGACCTTGTCGTCGACTTCCGCGTCCCCACCGCCAGCCCCCGTTGCCGTGCCGACGCCTGTGACTGCGTCTGCTGTATCGGGTCACAAGCACGCTCGCCCTGAACTGGCCGCGGCTCTGCCAGAGCCCAAGCGCCAAGCGGCGGCGGCGACTCGCGCCGTTGACTTTGGCGCCTCTGCGAACCAGCTGAAGGCTCGAGAGCTCGACATCGCGGAGAAGCGCCTGGAGCTCGACCGCTCCCGCCTCGAGAGCGAGCGCGAAGAGCGCTCGGCTTTTGTTGCGGCCATGCAGGCGAACACGACGCTGCTGCTGCGCCTGCTCGAGCGCCTAGAGCGATCGGGCGGCAATGGCAATGGCATGGGCATCACCAGCCGAGACTTGTGAGAGAGAGCCTGAGGAAGAGAGAGTCTGATAGCTGCATGGAGTTTGTGTTTTTTAGCTGTCGGGCTCACACAGAGAGACGAGAAGAGAGGACGACTCGGGCATTTTCATTTTTGAACATATTCACATTTTTTTACATTTTGAGAATTCCGCCGTCGGCTTTCCCAATCTTTGAGGTTTGTTTTTGTGAAGTCCAATTTTTAGCAAAGGCTGTCGTCATCATCAAAAGGAAGCTTTATTGCATGGATCAAGAGGTTTGTCTGCTCACAGGCACCATTTCTGAAGAACGCGGAAGAAGCGCTCGTCGGTCGGCGCACTCGCTCGCTCTCTACACGCACGTTCACGTGCACCCGGCCACCACCACCACGACCATGGCGTCTCCTTCATCTACTGCTACTGGTGGCGCCGTTAAGAAGCTGTTCGTGTTCGGCCTGGGCTTCTCGGCGGCGCGCGCCGCGCTCGCGTTCCGCAAGAAGGGCTTCGAGGTCGCGGGCACGTCGCGCACGCACGAGTCGGCGCTGCAGCTCGCGGCGCTGCACCCGGGCGTCTTCCACGCCACAGACGACGACAGTGAGCACAAGCGCAATGTGTTTGTGTTTGACGGCGCGCAGTGGGACCCGTTGAACGACGTGAGCGTCGAGCAGGCGCTCGCCGGTGTGACGCACATGATCATCTCCGTGCCAACGGGCCGCTCGGAAGGACAGGAAGACCCGGTGCTGTATGCGCTGCGCGACCAGCTACTCGCGAGTGTCAGTAGCTCGCTGCAATGGCTCGGCTACCTCTCGACCATCGGTGTGTACGGCGAGACGCACGGCATCGCGGTGGACGAGAGCGCACCCGTGCAGTCGTCCGTCAAGCGCAGCCAGATGCGCATCGTGGCTGAGAACCAGTGGCTCGAGACGGGTCTGCCCGTGCACATCTTCCGCATCGCGGGGATCTACGGCCCCGGCCGCGGCACGATCACGAAGGTGCGCAGTGGCTCGGCCACGCGCATCCACATCCCCGGCCGCATGTTCAACCGCATCCACGTGGACGACATCGTCAACATCCTGCTCGCGTCCGCTGCGAAACCCAACTCCGGTGCGATCTACAATGTCTGCGACGATGAGCCGGCGCCCGCAGACGCGGTCACAGCCTACGCGTGCGAGCTGCTGAACGTGTCCATGGTGCCGAGCCAGACGTGGGAGGAAGCTGAGGCCACCATGAGCGCCATGGCCAAGACGTTTTATGCCGAGAGCAAGATCACCAAGAACGACCGCATCAAGCACGAGCTGGGCGTGAAGCTCATCTACCCGTCGTACCGCGAGGGGCTCTTGGCGCAGCTGCTCGAGGAGGAAGCCAGCAGCGCCGAAGAAGCTCAGCGACTGCTTGAGAGCGAGTACAGCACTGTCGACACTCCTGGTGCGAAGAAGAAACTCGTGGTGCTCGCGAACATTGGCTCTTTGCGACCCGAGCCGTACTTGGACGTGCGCCAGTTGAGCTTCCGTCTGAGCCGCTCGCTGCGGCTGCCCGTGGTCCCGTGCAGCTTCCGCTTCTCGAACCGCATCGACGCGTCCAAGCTGCATGGGATCGCCGCGAAGACCTTTGAGATGGTGCTTAACGAGCACTTGCAGCAGTACAGTGAGCAGTCCACGGAGGTGGTGTTGCTGCCACTCTTCTTTGGCAACAGCAGCACGCTCACCGATTTTCTGCCCGACGTGCTGAACAAGTGTTGGCGCAATTTCACAAATGATGGGGCTGCTCGTGTGAACCGCCCACCACTCTCGCTCCGCCTCGGCGGCTGCCTCGTGGACATGGCGAACCCCGCGGACGACCGCGTGGCCCAGATCCTCATTGAGAAGGTCAAGGCGTTGACTGCGGACGTGCCTCGTAGTGAAGACATCTCGGTGCTGGTGCTGGACCACGGCACGCCGAACAAGGAAGTGCACGAGGCTCGTGAGCTAGTCGGCGATCAGCTGCGCAAGCTGCTCGAGGGTCAGGTGAAGCTCGTCGGCACTGGATGTATGGAGCGCCGTGAGGGATCCGAGTACGACTTCAACGACCCGCTGCTCGAAGTGGCGCTGGAGCATTACAAGATCACGTCCGGCGTGCTCGTGGTCGCGATCCTGTTCCTCTCGCAGGGCCGCCACGCTGGCGCGAACGGTGACATTGAAGAGATCCTCGAGGGTGTCAAGGAGAAGCACCCGAACGTCGAGATTCGCATCACGGAGCCGCTGGGAACGCACGAGTTGTTATCTGAAGTGCTCCAGGACCGCTACTACCAGGTGCTCTCGAGGCCCACGCCAGACTTTGAGCTGACATCACTGTCGAGCAATATTGCCACCGAGTAACATCCTTAGGTTACAGCATAGTTGGTATTGTGATTTACTAATAGCCTCTAGCTCGCTGCTGCTTGATTGTGGAGCAGTCTCTGCGCGATGCGGTTCACCTCTACGCGCACTGGCTCGGGCAGCTCTCCCTGGTGCTTGCACGCAACGTCGACCGCGCGCACGAGCAGCACGCTGTCGGACTCGGCGCGCACGAGTTGGTTCTTGAGCGTCGCGTTGTCGGCGCGTAATAGACTCTGCGTGTTGTTGCTACCACCTTCATCTCGATTGGTGTTGTCTGCTGAGTGTTGGTGCTTGTGCTGCTGAGAGCTTGAGAGCAGCGCCTGGAGACCTTTGGACCGCTGCGAACGACGGAACCTGGCAAACTCGTCCGTGATCGCGTCGGCCTCGCGCGTTCTCTCTGCAACTTCGTGCTCTTTGAGCGTCACGAGCGCCTTGAGCTTGCTCATTTTCTTCTTCCAGAGCACCAGTTGGCCTGAAGTCTCGAGTTCCTGGCGCTTGTGCATCTCGAGCCGCTCGCGCATGTGGTCGAGCGCGTCCTGCAGCTGGGCTTTCTCGACCACGAGGTCGTCGCGGTCCTTGCACACCCCCAGCAGCTTCTCTTGAAGCTGGAGAGCTCTGCGCTCGAGCGCGACGTAGTATTTGCGCCAGTTCTTGTTTTGCTGATCGAGAATGGTACCAGCGATCAGTAAAGGTCTACATACAGCATGTGACAGTAATGGTGAGCGGTCGAACCTTGAACAGCCTGATGAACTTGTCGGGAATGTGCGCGCGAACTCGGTCTGGGCTGCTGCGAACAATCTCAAAGAGCATTTGTTCCACTATGAAGCACGCCATTTACAGTTTTCATTAGCAACAACCAACCAGCACAAGCGCTGCAAACGGCAAGTCATATACATATATATGTGTGTTAAGGACGCACCGTAGAAGCAGCAGAGCTTGCCGAAGAGCTGCGCCTGGCTGGTCGCAAACGCAGCCTCCAAAGCTGTCGAGAGCGAGGTTGGAAGTGCGATCTGCAGGACGCCGTAGACAGAGCCTAGAAACACACATATAGCAGATCCCCATCAGCACCACTGTCGATCATAATGCTGATATCGAATGCTGCTTGAGCTGTTAACAACAGCTGTACCGTCATGTGAGAGCAGGGCCGACGAGAACAGAGCGATCTTGGACTTGTGGCTCGTCGACAACCCGATGGACGAGGTCAAGAGGCGATGGTGCTCGTGACTCAACCTCGAAATCACAAGCTGGTCCACGATCGCGTGAAAGCGCTGGTCGGCGCTCACGTCGTCCACGAACACGGTCGAGCAGCTCGAGAGAGAGTAGCCCGCGAGGCCCAGCGAGGCCGGCACCTGCACCACTTTCGCATCGTCCTCGCGCTGTGTCCAGAGCTCGTTGCTGCTCGGGTCGTGGAGGAACAGGATCGCTAACATCAGCATATCATAGGCACGTCATCGGTTTAGTGGACTAGCAACAGGCAGCACAGCATAACTTCAGTATGCAATGGCGTACCGGCACTGCCGTGCAGGATCTGCGGTAACGTGCTCGCCACTTTCCCAAAGAGCTCGTGCGTGCTGCTCACCTGCGCCAGTTGCCTGAAGAGCGTCTGCAGACCTGGGAGCGAGCTGTTGAACACTGATCGCTCGTCAACTTCAAGCTCACTGGCCTTGCTCCTCTCTTGGTCAGCGAGCTGCGTCTTCTTGTTGAGCTTCTCGAGCTTTGCTGACAGTTCGTGGTTCACACTGTTGAGCTCTTTGAGAATCTCAGAGTGCTGGCGATGCTGTTGCTTGGATGCAACACCCCTACACTGCGAGAAGAAGCGGTGAATGCCCTGTAGCCGCGCTGAATAAGCTCGCCAGCTCCACTTTGCAAGCACTAGTCGCTTGCGGTTGATTCTCGTGGACTCAGTCTCATGGTTGATCGTGTCCTTGAGAAGCCTTAGCTCACTAGCGGTTTGCATCATCACAGCGTGTTTGTGCAGCAGTCGGAATGCTCCGCACACTGTCAGCGTCGCCTGTTCTTTCTGCACGGCTGCTGTGACACACAGGCGCATGAGCAGCACTTTGATACGCAGTTGGCGCTTGCAGTAGCTCTTCCACGTGTTCACAGCTGTTCGTAAATACGACTGTGTCGTTCGCTGCTGAACGTTTTTCAGCCGCGATACTCGGAGTGTCTTGTGTTTCCACGCTGCAAATGCAAGTGTGCGCTGCTTGCGTCGCAGTACGCGCTCGAGTCTTCCAATCGTATCGCGCAGGTTCTTGCGTGCACTGCTCTGCGCTTTCCAGCGTGTGAACGCCACGAGAGCCTGGCGCGAAACCAGCTTCTGCAGTGTCAGTCGCAAAAGCGCACGAGCGCGCGCCAGGTCACTCTGATGCTGTCGCTGCAGCTGAGCTGCTCCAGAGTTCGAGCTGGAAAGCAGCCCTTCGAGGCGTGTGGCTCGCTCTTCACACGCCCTAGCACTCAATTGTGCTTGCCTTACGAGCTCGTCTTTCGACACAAGCTCGCGATTCGCAAGTTCGATTTGCTGCGCCTGAGCTGCGCTGCTCTCGTGCAGTGCCTTCAGCATGCTCGCGTGGATCTGGTTCCGCCACTTCGTCAGTGCAACGCGCAGGTAACGCACTGAAAAGTGTTTGTGCATTGCCCTCAGAAGCCTTCTCTGGGCTTTCATCCGCTTCGTATCAAGTGTCCACTCTCTGAAGACCCTCTGCTTGAGCTGCACACACTTGCGGTCAAAGCGTTGACAGGCGTCTGCATGTTTCACACGCTTGGACGCTGCTAACGTGCGCCAGGAGCGAAACACGCGCTCCAGGGTCCATCCGCATCTGCCCATGATGAACTCCATGATGCGCCGCTGTTTCTCCAGTTCCATCGACTCACGCGTCTTCTTTGCGGTGGCCAGTTGCTTCAGTACGGCAAATCCCTTGTGCAGCAGCACCTTGCGAGCGATTTCATTCAGATGCGGCACCACGAGACACAAATTGGCTCGCAATCGCACCTGCGAGCACCATTCTCGAAAAATGTCTCGCAAATTCTGAGTATCTCGCCGCGTCGTGATCGCATCGAGCTTCCGGTTGAGCCTGAGCTGACACCTCACTCGCTGGCTCCACATGTAGAAGACCTTTGCGAGTAGTGCTTGGTCACGTCGAGCTCTGCGCGTCTCTGCAGTCGTTCGTCTGGATTTCGTGGTGCTCCACGTGCGTTTCCAGCCTTGGAAGGTTGCGAACAGTCGCTGTCGTCTGACGCCACTTGCCAGTTGCTCAGCCACGTTCTCTTGTGTTCGCGATTGCCTCAAGAACGCTTTCCAGGAGTCAAGGTGCCTCCTCAACAGCGCTGCTGAATGCTGACGCTGAATTGCACTTTCTGAGTTGGCAACCAAGCTCAGCGCTTGCACCAGTTTTGCTTCATTCTCCAGCGATGCCCGAGTCATCAACACTGCCTCGTCTCTACTTTTGAGTAGCTCTGCCCCCAGCTGAGCTCGAATGGTGCGCAAAGCGTCGATCTCTTGCCGCTGGAGACGTGCATTTACCACTTTCCAAAGCGTAAACGCTCTTGCTCGGGCTTTCGCAGCTCGCCTCTCGTACCATCTCCTCATCCACCGACTCTGTTCGCACTTGACGGCTGCATACTGTCTCAGTTGCCGGAACGAGAAGCTCAACAAGTGCATCTTGCGCATGAGGATGAGCTTGTTTTCGGCTCGCTTCCCACGCTGCGCTCGCCTCACAGCGCATGTCCACGTGTCAAAGACAACCTTCAGCGAGCAGCTCGTCCACCTGCTGAAGACCCTCGACTGGATGGACTGCAGCAACTCCTTCCGCTTGGTCTTGCTCTCCATGAAGCGCTCGTGGCGACTGATCACCTTCCACTTGGAGAACAGCTCCTTCACGCGGAGGTGTACTGAGAAGAGCCAAATGCGCTCGCTCGTGCGTCGGATGAGAAAGTGCGCTCTCGCAGTCTTGTGCCACTGGCTCAGCACCTCGCGTCCGAGTCGCTGGGTCGCTCGCTGCTGGAAACTCGACTGGAAGTGGCGAAGACAACGCGTGCTTTGCATGCGCTCGTGCCAGGCACAGAAGCTCTGGAACACGCGGTACTGGTTCATGAACGACCGCAGGAGCTTCACGGCCTGGGTCAGTAGCACGCGCTGCTTCCAACGCTGCTTCCATCGAAGAAACACGGTCGAGAGGCGCTGCGTCTCGCTGTTCTGGACGAACCTGAGGACCCGCAGGCGGTTAGTCTTGATAGTGGTAACCTGTTTGGACCAGTGGCGGAACCACTGAATCTTGAGCTCGAGACGCTCTTTCTGGCTCGCGATCTTCAACAACGCATCCGCGAGCTTTTCCTGTCGCTGGGCTTCGATTTGTGCTTCTCGCTGTGCGTTTGCAAGCTGCAGCTGGAGGTTCTGAGTCATGTCAGTTCTGCTGGAGACCAGATTCTGATGCGAAGAGTGAAGTTGCGCGATCTCATTCTTCAGCAGTGCGATGTCGTGCGCGTGCTGCGCACGCTCGCGAGCAAGCAGCTCCTGCTGCGTCTTGAGAATCAGCTGCTTGTGCCACTTGAGCCACGCCGACTGCAGTGCTGCGACCGTGGAACGCCGTAGCCACCGCGAGATGAGCTCACGCTGCCGTTGCTGCTCGATCCTGAAGCGCTGCCAGTCGACAAACACGCGGGCGAGCAGCCCATTGCGCCAGCGACTGAGTGTGCGCAGCGCCAGCTTCTTGGAAGTTCTGAGCTTCTGCACCTTGAGACGCCAGTGCAACAAGCACCTGCGTACGAGGATCGTGTCCGTCTTGGCTTGTTCCGAGCGAAGTTCCCAGTCACGTTGCAGGTCCCGCTGGCGATTGGTTGCCTCTGCTGCTGCGAGCGCATAACTGAGCTGCTTCCAGATCATAAACCCGCTTGAAAGCCTAGGCCGAGTCATGTTGGTACAGAGAACATCAAGCGCCGTCCGCAGCTCTCGCCGTTGGGTCTTGAATTCACCCCACCGCTCGAAACAGGAGACAATTCGCTTGCGTGTCATACGATGCAGCACCTTGCGTACGGTCGCCTCGCGCTGTTTCTTGTCATTTACGTACAGTTTCCATGCGTTCAAAGCCTTCAGCACGCCCACGTGCCGCATTCTAGTGAGGAATTGACTCGCCACCTGCCTGTACCGACGCTGATCGCAAATGGTGACGTGCCATTGAATCACGCTCTTGCGCAGCTTTAGGCTCCGAAGCGAGTCGCGAGTCCACTTGATGCGCTTTCTCGCAGCGATCCTGCTATCAACGCGCGCTTTCCACGCTCTCACAACGCTCTGGAGCAGCTGCCGACTGTTTTGCCTGGTGAAGAACGAGCCGAAGCGCTTGAGCAGCTCGGTCTCGACCGAGTGCTTCTCGTGCACTTTAATCGTCAGGGCCAGGCGCTCGTCGTTGTATTGAGCTGTGAGCTCCTCGTTGCTGTGTTGTGCAGCAGTTAACCGAGACTGTGTGGCCTGCAGCTCCGTCTTTAGCGAAACCATCTGTTCACCCAGTGTCTTGTACTGTTGCTGTAGGCTGAAGATGCGCTGGCTCACAAACACCTCGTGGGTCCATTTCTTCCACGTGAGTCTCGCTTTGTGCAGCTTGAGCACAAGATTGAGACTCTCGAGACCCACGCGATGCAAACTGCGGAGCTCCGTGTCTCGTTTCCACTTTCGAAAGCAGTTCTCAGCGGTTGAGAGTGCACTCTGACGTCGAAATGTTGAGATCTGGACGCGCGCATCTCGCTTCTGCTGCACAAAGTGCTTCCACGCGACAAAAGTGCGTCGTGACGAGTTCTGAAGACACTTGAGGAGGATTCTGGACACTCGTTGACTGCTCTGAGCCTTCTCTTTCGCCTTCAGTTGGCTCAGACTCGCCTCTCGTTCTTGTTTCTCAACCTCTTTCCGCTTCTCAAGTGCAATGCGTTCTGTCCACTGCTGCCACGCGAACGCCAGTTGGCCAGAGTACCACTTGTGCAACACGCCCACGACGGTCTTCTTCGCGCTCTCCTGTCGCCTGTGCTCCAGTTGCTGCACTTGCGCCTGAAGAGACTGCAAACTCTGGCTCTGCTCCTGCTGCAGACGGTTGTAGAGCTGCTGCAGCTTGTTGTAGCGCAGTCCGAGCTCTTCTTTCTCGTAGACGACCTTCTCGAGCGTCTCCTGCAAAGTCTGCACTGCGAGTGCCACACGTTTGGCTCCGTTCGGGTCGAGCGCATACCTAACCTGGTACTTCTCAGTCAGCTCGTTGTACTGCGACTTGTACTCTTGGAGCTGGGCTTCCGACTGCTTCTTGTCATGTACGTGCATGAGCTCCATCTGCTCTTTCTCGGCTCGCAGCAGCTGGATCTCGCGTCGAAGCTGTGCGTATCCTGTGTTGTCCTCGTCATCTTCGTCGAATTCACTATCGATCCTGCGACCGCCATCGTGCTCTGGCTGCTTGCCGCCTTTGCGTGGGGATGCCGACAGCAGCCGCCCCTGCTTCTTGCTGCTCTGGCGTGCGGTCAGCAGCTCGTTCTTCTGCACCTGGAGCTCCTGCACCTGGAGCTTGAGCGCGTCGTTCTCCTGCTGTAGCAGCACGTACGAGTCGTAGAGCGACGTGACGCAAAGCGCCGACTTCCAGTTCGCGCCCAGATCCTCTCCACCGCCACGGTGCTGAGTGGATGTACTAGCAGCAGCAGCTGAGGCCCTCGCTGCTCTTGGGGACGCACCAGCTGCCGTCCGCATGCTGCTTGTGAAGCGATCTCTTTGGTTTGTTGTCGGATTTGGATCCAAAAGAACGAACGATTGGGGGGTCCTGAAAAGGCGCAATTGGGTGGGTGTTGCGCGAGTGAGTGCTGGTCTCGATATGTATCGTGATGTTGCGCGGATGAAGAGATGTTGGATGAACGTAGCTTTCCTGCATGGCGTTGTCTGAATGGACAGTGATTCGAGAGAGTCCACTGTTGGGGGGGATGGCTCATCTTCTATTCGGACTGGGTCTTCTATTCGACGATGCACTGCAAGACAAACGGCAACTCGTGTTGTGTCATTTTTTAAGCGAGTGAACCCCGCGCGCGCATTCTCCATGCGCCTCTTGGGCCGCGAGCCGTCGCAGCATCCGCATCAGCGGCCTCCCGTCGCTGCGTCTCATTCATACACAAGGAGGACGACCGCAAGGACAGCGAACGCGAGCGACATGGAGCGCGCGCACGTGCTCATCCGCCTGCAGGCGCCGCAGCAGCAGACGTCATCGAGCGATGACGCGCCGTTCCCGCGCAAAGTCGACGGCATCACGCGCACGGGCGCGACGACCGTGCGTCTCGAGCACAGCGACATGTCGCCCGGCGTCGCGAGCATCACGTTCGAGCAGGTGTACGACCAGCAGCACTCGAGCGCGGTCATCTTTGAGCAGAGCCTCTCGCCCGCGGTCGCCAAGTGCGCACAGGGCTCCGCGACGACACTCGTATTCACTGGAGCCCCGCGTTCAGGGAAGTCGTTCACGTGCCATGGCGACAAGCAGCAGAAAGCCACCGGTGCGCATGCGTTATGTCTATGAAGGTGAATGGGTGTTAGCTTAAATGCAGTTGCTGACATGAGCTGATGATTTGTTGACTGTCTATGCAGGGATGCTCACTCTGGCGTTGCGCCACGTGTTCAAGGAGCTCGAGCGAACGCAAGGTACTTGTTGCTGTACTTGTAAGCAGCAGTTCTACGGTGGTGGTGACGCTTACTGTGTGTGATGTCTGAAAATGGTAGAAGCCGAGCCAGACTTTGAGTTTCAAGTGCTTCTGAGCTGCTTCCACGTCGTGGACGACCAACTGGTGGACCTGCTGCAATCACCTCCCGCACCAGTGCTTGTATCACCGTTCCTCAACACGGAAGAAGTGCTGCTACAACGGTCCATTATCGTCGGCACATCAGCAGAGGGCGTCCACAGCTACTCGCAAGCCCATGCCAAGAGCATCCAAACGACTGGCGACAGCAGTGATTTTGTACTGCTAGTCCATGTGGAGACCAAGAAACCGAACGAGCAAGTCCGAAGAGGCCGGTTCACGTGTATCGACATCCATGGAAGGTGAGACGATTGCTCGGCATGGCGCTTGGCTGGCTGCACTGACCACCTACTGACTTCTCTATGTAGCTCTATCTTGGAACCGACTCGGTGGCAAGACACAGCACAGGCGAGTCCAGAGAGCGATGCCATCACTTCGCCTGGGAAACCGTTCTTCTCCGATACGCACTTCCCTGTTGCCACGGGTCTGAGCAACTGGTTTGGAGGGTTCGTGGGCAACGACAGCGCCACGTATATGCTTGTGACGATTCAGAAGCAGGCTCAATTTCAACAGCAGGTTCGTGGATGGTGCGCTGAAATGACTATCCCTTGCTTGAAACCAAAACGATGAACTGGAGTATTGACATCTATATTATATGCGTGCTGTTGTTTGAGCAGGCAATCCAGTCACTTCTGTATGCATGCAAGGCGAAAGACATCAAGAGCACGAGCTCAATAGCCTATCAATCATCCTTCACGAGCTTGAAAGCGATCCAGCAACTGAAAGACACGGGTGAGCTTGCAACAAATGCAGTGCATGGGGACCAAGAACGCGATACCTCGTGCAGCAATCAGACAGAAGCTCACGAAGCTTTGCCGCCCGGTTCTCCAGCGTGAGTTTTTGTTAAAGAACAGAATTGCAATTGGGGCTATAAACTAACGTGAAATTGTGTTTGTTGATGAAACTGCAGATCGCTGACGTCTAGCGATTCGACAAGTGAGTCCCACTTGGAAAGACAGAGCATTCCGTCCGAGCGATTGCGGAAAGCGTACGAATCGGTGAAATTGTCCTCGAGTGTTGGCGACCCGCTCAACAGTATTCTGGTCCCGAAGAAGAGTCAAGTGGAGGTGGAGTCCGGACGAGGGAAGCACGATCGGTTTGAAGGGTTGTTTGCGACAAAGGCCAACTTCCTACATGCGAAAGCCGATGCTATGCTGAAAACCCAGGCCAACGAGTTGCAGGCGCTCAGCTTGCTGGACAAACTCGACCTTATTCACGCGAAGTACCAAGAAACGGAGAAGTCTCTTGCGCAAGAGACGTCCATCAAGGAGAAATGCGTCGACCGGATATCGAAACTCAGCCAGACGATGAGCTTCCAAGTCGTTGAGCACGAGAAGCAGATGCAGCAAGTTCTCCAGGGAAAGGAGCGAGTGCAGACGCAGCTGACGGAGATGGAGCACAAGTTTGAAGGCGTGAGCAAAGAAATTGAGCAATTGCAGCAGCAAGTGCAGGTCATGAAAGTGTTGAGAGGCGAAATGCAAGCTCCTAGTGTCGTCGGCACGCCTCTCAGCTCGGATAGCAGCGAACGTGCGCTGCTCCAGCAGTTTTCTTCACGACTCGAGTCAGCGATGGAAGAAGCGAAAGGCGTGGTGGATTTCAAGGACGGCGTCATCCGAGAGCTCGAGCGTCGGCTTGAAGAGTCGGCCCAATCCAGCGCCCGCTTTTCAAAAGAGCTTGCTCGACAAAAGCTATCACATGAAGAAGAGAAGACAGATCTGTCGAGCAAGATCAAGGACTTGAAAATGGTGATTCGACAACATGAAGAAACAGCAGCAAGTGAAGCAGCACGAGTGGAGAAAGAGAGCTCCGAGTTCCTGTCAACAATAGCTCGCTTGACCACAGAGATCGAGTTTCTGAACACGAAACAGGCTGCTCAAGAGCATGAGCACTCGCAAGCTCTTGCACAGGCGGCTCAAGATCGCTCAAGCTGCGCAGGCGATGCGGAGAAACAGCGGCTCGAAGATAGTCTTGCGAAAAAGACCAGAGAAAGCATCGCCTCCCAAGCCGCTAGCGCTGCAAACCGTCGAGCAGCGCAGCTTCTTCAGACTCGAGTTGAGGAAATCGCGTACAAGATGGAGCGAAAGAAGAGGAAGATGGAAAAGAAGATGAAAGCTCTGCTGAGCGACCGAAAAGTGCACAAGATCGCGTCTTCGAGACACGCGCTCGATCTTGCGCATCAGATTGAGGATTTCAAGGTGAAGGAAGAACAGATGGAGAAAGAGGTCGCTAGTCTGCGCTATGCGATGCGTGAAACTGAGAGCATCGAAGCCACGCTGAGATCCGAAATCGAGCAACTGCAACGCACAAATGGCAAGCTCGAAAGACGCTTTCAGGAGCTGCAGCAAAAGCTGGGTGCGCTGGAGGCTGAGAACCACGAAAAGACGGATCAGTATCACACTGCAGAGTCAAAGTTCCAGCAGCGCATTTACGAAATGGAGCAGTCCCTCGCGCGCCGTCTGCTTGAGCGAGAGTCTCAGTTAGCTGCGGAGCACGAGAGGAAGCTGAAGAAGATGATGGACCGTCATTCCGCGGAGCTTCTGCAGAGAGACGTCCACGACGAGAACGTGCCTCGATCTGCTTCGTCGCTGTCATCTACCGCGTCCGACTTCGAGATCTATCCACATCCGCAGCAGCAGAGCATCGATCAGCTGGACGCGTTGATCAGTTCAAAGGAGAAGCAGTACGCGAGGTCCAGGGAAAGCACTCCGAGCTCGGACCACAAGAAACCGTCAAGTGCGCGTCAAGAGCAGAAACTCGCCGAGGTGAAGAAGAAGCTGAACGAGTTGACGCAGGCTCTCGCCGTCGCGAACGAGCAGGAGACGCTCGCGAAGGAGCAGGCGCAAAGGGTCATCGACGCGCACCAAGAGAGTCTGTCGCAGCGCGACCATTTGCTGGAGGAGATGAATCGGCTCAAGAAGGAGAACTGGAGCCTCAGCCTCGCGCTCCAGGTCACGGAACGTCAGCGACAGTGAGTGAATGGCTCAACGTCACCAGCTCTTCCACGATAGACATTAGATCGCAGTCAAAGTAAGGAAACACGTGTACCATGGAACTTTCGTCTCATTCCCGTCATTATTCCTCCGAGCTGATCTCCTCGGGCGTCTTCCCGCACAGGCGCTTGTGGAACTTCCACGCGGCCCGCTGGCACTCACGCGAGCAATACCGCGCGTCCTGGCACCGCGCGCAGCGTGAGAGCTTTCCTGTGGCCACGTGACAGTAGTGGCACGTCTTGTCTTTGGCGTACTCGAGCCAGAAGAGCGACTCGTCGTCAGAGGGGTGCGTGAGCGCGTCCTCAGCGTCACCATCATCGTGTTGGCACAGCGCGCTTTGCTTATGGGCGTAGAACTCCCATTTCTCCGTGTAATGCATAAGGTTGTGGTCGACGCAGCCGAAGCCCGTCATGAGCTGCTCGAGCTTCTCCTGTTTCCCCTCCTGGTCGGCGCTGCCCACTTCCGGTGTGAACTCGACCGCGAATTGCGCCACCGACGCGTACTCGGCGTCCTGCATGCGCGGGTGCAGCTGCTGCGATACCGCAAACTCGCTCAGACCGCGCAGGCGCTCAGCCTCGTCGTCCTGCGGCGGCTCGAGGAAGTCCGCCTCGCCCAGTAAGAAGCAGAACATCGGCAGCTCGTCTACCGCAGTGCCGCTCACTTTGTGGTGGTCCACGACGCTCTGGAACGTCGTGTATTGCGTCTCGACACGCGCTTCACCCGGTGGCGCGAAGTAAATGAATACCAGGTCCGCGCTGTGTTTGCTCTGGTTGTTGTCGTCTTTGCCGTTGCTCGAGTCGCTGAGCACTTGGAAGCCCATGAGATTGCACGCCTGCGCGCAGCGCTCGCTGAATGCGGCGAAGCCGTTGCCCTCGATGTACACCTTGTACTCTGGAACAGCCGCAGCAGCAGAGACGCTTGCATCGCCATCCACTGCACCCACCGCCTCTGCGCTGTGGCGAGCAACGGCATCCTTCCACATGGCGAACTGGTACAGCAGCCGACTCACGATGCCCGTCACGCGCGTCTCGGCCCGGTTGAACTCCACCTGCTTCCTGTTTGTTGTTCAAGGACATCCACACAGATTGCGTATCAGCAACGTATACCGATAGATAGACTGTATGCCATAGATAAGCGCCTACCAGGCGTAGTCGTAGCGCATGAGCACGTTGGCGGCCAGCAGACGCGCGCGCATGGCCTGCGCCACGGCGCCGCCGCCGCCGCCACCGCCGTTCGCTTCCGTCGTCATGCTCTTCTTTTTGGTTTGTTGCCATGCTCGATCGAGCTTCGTGTCAAACCACGATTCGGAATTAAACGAGTGCAAACAGAAGCAAGTCAAGCGGTTCAGCTCGCCACGACCCGATTGCTAACCGCCAGCTTCACTGAACCGCTCTGTTTGGAGCCGCACGCCCCCATTTCCGCGTGCCGGCCACCGCAAAAGAGCCCAAAAAGCAACGAAAACAAACAAAATGAACGGAATCGCTCGCTTCGTGCTCGCCGGCGGACTCATCGTGGCAGCCTCGCAGATGGTCGCGGGCCCGCTCGCCGACTGGAACGCGCGACGAGAGGGCGCTGCTGTACGTCTCACCTTTGCTTTGTTTTGATTATTATTGTTGTTGCTGTGCTGCTCCTGTTCGACGTCAACGTCGCCATCAAGTAGCGCGTTTTGGTGGTGCAAGCACCCATGTCGTGCCGACTGAGGAGCACTGGATCACTGACGGCCGTGTGTATGTGTGTATGCTTGTCCATCTTATCCACTGATGTAGGAGTTGAAGCGCGTGGCTCAGCCAAAGAAGAAGTCGGACGAAGAATAGACGGACGGACGGCCACGCACGCAGTCGTCGTTCGTGAGCGCGACGAGATCGCCACGTCGACTACGCAGGGAACGGCAAACTGGATGGAAGAAATGAAATCAACAACTACAAAAACAGATTGTGGAGAATACGACAAGCAACGTGCTGCGAAGAGCACTGGATGGGTATGTTGATACTGAAGGAGGAATGGGAGTAATAATCAATCATTGTTCACGACTCGAAGCTCTCATCAGAAGTCGCCATCAACCACCATTCGCCTGCACGACCACTGCTCAACGCTCTAGCGATCGAGTTTGCTCTATTCGGTAGGATTTAGCGCCTCAAACTCGAAAATGGCGTGCGCCAGAGCTTCGGCAGTCGGCTTTGCCGCGACGACGTCCGCTTCCCAGTGCTTCAGACCCGTGTCCTCCGCATAATTTCTCAGCGCAGTCGCCGTCGTCTTCCCTAATGAACAAAGAAGACACGCAGCACATCATGATGCGCATGTGCACGAATCAGCTCACCATTTACTGTCCAAATTGCCACACACGTCGTCATAAAGCTCACGCACCGATCGCCGCTTTCCGCACCGCCGCCCATGTCAGATCCACGTTCTTCATCGCTTTGAGTCCACTGGGGCTGAAGAACACGACCCACTGCGGTTGCGCACAGTCCTCTGGCAGTTGAATATTCGAGACCGCGCACGACTTGTACACCACGAGCTCCTCGAAAGGCAGCCCACGCTGACTGAAGCTCTCGGGCAGCACGTCGCTCCGTTTCTCGCCACAGGTGAAGAGCATGGGCTTCGTCTTGATCTCCTCCGATAGTACGCCGTCTTTGTGCAGGTGCTCGGCGAGCAGCTCCGCCGACCCGCTCTCGTCGCCCAGACACGTGATGCCAAGCACGTCGAGCTCTCGGGACGTGGCTCTGCCCACCGAGTAGATAGGGAACCTTCGCAGCTGCTCCAGCACCTGCTCATAGCACCTGACGCCTTCATCTCCACGATCTTGCTGCTGCAGCGCCTGGACGGCGTTCGTGATCGCGATCGCGCCGCGCGGACTCGTTACGAGGATGCCGCTGTACGCGTCGAGGTGCGTGAGAGCGTCCTGCAGCGCCTGCGTGTTGACGTACTCGAACGTCAGCACGTCCACAAAGTGCGCCTCGAGCTCAGAAACAACGCCATGTGAGCCATCTTGTTGCTGGGTCGTGGGCCGCTGGAACGCCGCCGCGTACTTGTCGTCGGCCGCCTTCAAGAGCAGCACCTTGCTTGGCATGTTGCCGAATGCGAGCGGCGTTTTTGGTATGCAAATGAGAGAGGACAATTAAACAAGCGATTTAGACAGGTATTCACGTGAAAAGGGTTATTTGTCGCCTTTGGGCGTGAGCGAAGAACCCAACCAGTCTTTGGATTGAGTTCCCGAGTGCGAAAATGGCGGAAGAAGAGGAAGTCGTCGAGCCGCTGCACCTCGACTTCGAGGACCGCGAGGTGTACCTCGCGAAGATCCCGGTGCGTGACTGTGAACGACAAAGCGTGCGCTACACGCTGGTGTATGTCTGGCTGTGCAACGCGTAGTGGAAGCGAAGATGTGGGCGGCGAAATGCAGGATAATCTAACAACGGCTCTTGGTTTCTGTAGACTGCGCTCGGCGCGGCATGGAAGAACGTGCAAGGTACGGCAGCGCATCAGCATGTGCATGGTGTAGCAGATTGCTTGCTTGCGCTCTGGCTTGTTCTCATTGTATTGTGTGGTGCTTGGAACAGAGAGCGAGATGATGCTGGGCTCCATCAAGCTCGAGAAAGGAAGCTCGCTGGGCAAGCGAAAGGTACGACTAACAGGATCTTGCTGCTTTACTGTGATTGTCGTAACAAGTAGTCATTGCTGTGCAAATTGACTAAGACACTGTGTGTGTGTGTGTGCTAATCATGATAGGGATTGCTGACGGTGAACCAAAGCACGGTCGAGGACGGCATCCCGACCGAGTACCGCGTGGAGATCAGCGAGACGCCGCTGAAGCTCAAGGTGTTTTCGCAGGACGGCTCGGGACGCATGGCGATCGAGGGGACCGTGAAGAACAGCTGCACGATCATGGCGCAGCGCAACGACGAGTACAGCAAGATGTGCAAGCAGCGTCTGATCAAGTCGATGGTCAAGACGAGGTGCCATTTTGCTGCTACCATTGGATAGGGATGTTTCTGATAAAGTGTGTAGCTCTAGCTGACTGGTTGAATGTTTGTGTGGTGGCCCGTTGCAGAATCGTCCAGCCGCTGGAAGACCTGCCCCGTGTGAAGAAGGCGCGCATCCAGTTCACGATTGAAAAGGCGGACGCCGACGGCGAAGATGTACGTGTCTCCTGTGTGTCTTGTATGAACCAAAGGAATCGGAATTGATGGATGCTGTCCGTAATTACTTGTCTAATGCAGGAGACGGGTGACTCGAAGCTCAGCGACAAGATCGACAAGAAGGTCAAGATGAGCAAGGTACGTTTTGAAGAACGACGTGTTACTCTTGCTGGTATTGCTATGCTGGTGTCGCCTCTAACAACTCATGAATGGTGCTGCTGTCCAGGACGAGCTCAAGAACCTGGTGTTCCACCACTTTGAGGAGCGCGACTACTGGCCGCTGAAGGAGCTCAACTACCACTGCCGCCAGCCTGAGGTACGTGTGGTCCTTGTGTCATGGAAGTAGATATTTAAGCACCGACTGATTGATTCTTGTGTGTGTCCGTTTTCTCTATCTATCGCAGTCGTTCCTGAAGGAGGTGCTCAAGGAGATCTGCGTGTACCACCGCAAGGGGCCGAACAAGAGCTGCTACGAGCTCAAGCCCCAGTACAAGGACGGCGTCTCGACCAAGGGCTAGTTGGACCCCCGAAGTCCCGCCGCGGAGGACCGTGAGACGAGTCGATCGTGTGGGGCCAAAGAACGAGAAAGAGAGCGAAGCACAGAAGATATCAGAAGAACGAACGAAGAAGGAACCGCTAAAGTACTAGAAGTGCATCTCTCTCTCTCTCTCTCTCTCTCTCTGTTCGTGTGCATTTTCCCATCCATCCATTGAGCCAATGGGATGTGAATTCAGTATTTGCTCATGGCCAGCTAGCGCACACACCGAACTGAACTCTATGGGGAGATGCCACTGTTGTCAATGATGAGAAGTCGATCTCTCCGGCCCGTCGATTGGGCTTCTTTTGTGAGTCTGTTGGCTTCTCCTCTTTTATCTGCATCTGATCGCCCCTCGCTTTTCGTTGATTCGCGTCGTAGAGTTTGTAACAAATTCAGCAGGTCCATCTCAGGAGGACGCTCGAGGTGTCAACGCTGGACAGCAACTTGTATTGCTGACCTCTTTTGCCAATCTGATTTCAGCTCTGCGATTTGAAAATGGTGGTCGTCACGGGATTCGAGACTGACACGATGGCTCACTCGAGATGGCTCACTGATTGCATCTGCACTTGGGTATCCTCATCATCAATCAGCTAGCGACAGATTCTCAAGACAAAGCTTCAGACTGAAGCCTCACTACTGATGCGAGCTACAGGATACATCGTGCGCAGTCGTGGTGAGCGTTTGCCTTCACTATCATTTCCGCCCCTGCAGCAAGTGAACTGCCAATGGCGATAGTCATTGGAGGCATTTGAGGTGCTGCCATTTTGGAAAACGGAATTGCCAGGAAGATCCAGAAGGGGGAGAAGGAAGGGAGAGGCTGTCCCGAACGTCCCTCGTTTGAAAACGGGTTCACCCCATCCCCTCGTTTCGCCTCGCAAGTTCTATACATTTGTGCATCTGGATCAAAGTGAATGTTCCAAATGAAAGCGAAGCTGGTTTCAGTATATTGGATCGCAAGTGGCACCTGGAAACTTTTGAAATGCTCACAAAAGACGAGATCGAACGGATTGGAAGTTTGTTGACTCGGAAATCACATGAAGAGAAGGTTCGCGAGCGCTTGAGCGATGCGAATGTTAACGGGCGTTTGGCCATGGCGGTTAAGAAGTGTGGAGGTCAAGCTTTTTAAATTTACAAATGAAGCACAGTCCCCCCCACCTTCCCCCGGTCCAATTGCGGGCTTGGTCCATGCTTGGAAGGAATGCGCGGCGCGAAGGAAGAAGAGCGAGCAGCAGCAGCCGGACGAGACGCGATGGCGGACGACGACAGCGGCGCGGCGGTGGCGCCTCCTGCGCTGTCATCGACGCAGCAGAACGACGACCAGCAGTCGCAGCAGTCGGCGACGCCCTCACCTCAGCAAGCGCAATCGCAGCGTGACGACGTGAGCGCGCCGACCAAACAGGACAGCGAAGGAGAGGAAAGCGAGGAGGATGACCAGGGTGACAACGACTCTGGTGGCGACTCCAAGGAAGGGAGCGACGATCGAGTGCCAGATAGTGAAGGAGAAGACGTGTCGCCGCGTGACGATCCTATGAAGAAAGCATCGGAGAATCCGACGACGACCGAGAACGACGAGCCTGCAGTGGAGAAGATGGAACAGCAGCAGCAAGACGATGGCGAGAGTCTGCAGAGCAAGCCAGACAGCAGCCCTTCTGGTGCGAATACGGTAGCGGAAGAATCGGATGCTGCGGCGTCTGGCGCCCCACTCTCGGTGGAGACGAGTACAGCGAATGCAAACGCAGCCACGGCGCACCAGCCTCGCCCGCTGGGTGCCAACAGAACTCCGAGCGGCGCGCATCCAATGTACCCAAGCTTCCCCGTGACAGGCATGACTGGGACGGGTCAGCAGCCGCAACCCGTCGTGTCGCCGAACCATCAGCTTCAGTTCCCGTATGCGTCGTCGAACTTCGTTGCGCCGATGCCGACGCCCATTCGCCCACTCCATGGGGATCCTCGGGCGATCACGCAGCAGCAGCAGCAAGTGGCGGTGAGTGGGGCAGCTGATGACGCAAATCCCGATAGCGAGACAGCAGCGAGCAGCTCAGAAGGTACGAGCCTCCCATATCCGGTGCCAGCGTCGCGAATGTTTCATCACCAAACGAACTCGCCGTCATTTTACAACACAGCGCAAGATGGCCCGCCCGTGGGACCGAGCGCCGTCGACCCGAACTTCCAGAAGCCCTGGGATGGCAGCGCAAACGGCACGCCTGCAATGAACGAGCCAGGCTGGAGCAACCAGGGACAGCAGCCTGCGGCCACTCCTCAGGTGGATCCTCCTCGCGCTGACAGCAACAAGGTGTGTGTTACTTCGGCTTGCCTTCTGTTATCAAGCATTCCCTGACTGTGACGATGCGTTGCTATCGTACGTTTGTTTTACAGCCACAGGTTGCGCCAGATCCAGGTTTACCGCCACCGCCGTTTGCGGCAAGCACTCTGGTCGCACAGCAGGTCGACGACAGTGTGTACGGAATCGACCGAACGAACCTCTCGCGAATGATGTCGTACGCGAAGAACGTGACGACACCAGCTCAAGCAACTGCGATGGCTGTCGATGTCTTGCGAGCCACTGCCACGAACGACAACGGCGCACACGGCTGGAAGGATGCGTACCAGCAAGACGAGTACGAAGTGCTGCTACAGAAAGGGTCGATCGGGCTCTGCATGAACATGAGCGTGCGAATGGGCTCCGTGACAGTGACAAGTTTCCGGAGACCAGAAGGTGGGATCATCGGTCCAGCTGAGGCGAGCGGCATGATCTGCATTGGAGACGAGCTCGTCGCTGTCGACGGCTATCTGGTGCAGACACAAGAAGATTTCGCTCGCGTGGTGTCCCGTCTCAAGTCGCTACGTCCAGTGTTGCTGCGATTCCGACGTCCAGGCGGAGCTGGTCTTGTCGGTAGAGATACTGATGTAAACGGCTACCGAACTGGACTTCGAACTTCGATGAACGGCTTCGACAACCCCGAGCTGTTCACTGCGGGCATGTGGAACATGGGTGTGCGCTACATTTCGCCCAACCAGTGGGCAGCAGAGCTTCATGTCGACGGTGGCGGCATCCGTCGCTTGGGTGTTTACGCATCAGAGAAAGAGGCTGCGATGGCCTACAACCGGTACATCCACCAGACGTACGGCAACAGTGCGATCAAGTTTATGAACCCAGCAGGAAACATGACTACCGCACCAGGGATAACGGCGCAACACCCAAGCATCTCTGTCGCCGTGTCGAATGCTCGCGATGTGAAGCCCATCCAGCGACCCGTGAGACGACCGTCATTGCGTGCTGCGTTTACGACCGAGCAGAAAGAGCAACTGCGTGCGCAGATTATGGTGTTCAAGTTCGCGTCCACTGGTTCAGCCATTCCGAACGAACTGCTGAGTCGAGCTCTGAAGTCGAATGCGCACGGCCACATTCAGCAGCGAGTTGAACCAAAGAAGCGGAAGACGTTCTCTGCTCACACTGTCGCCAAACCTGTGAAGAAGAAGACGAAGAAAGGACGCGGGAAGAAGAAGCAGTTCTCTGACGAGGATGACGAGAGTGAGTCTGACGATAATTTCGGTGTAGCCGCCGCGCCGAAAGAAGTGAAGCCCACTCGTCGATCAGGAAGAAACGCCGGCAAAGCGAAGAAGAACTACGTGAAGGAAGAGAACGACGACGAATTTGAGCTCAGTGACGACGAGAAGCCCCAGAAGGCGAAGCAAGCTGAAGCGAAGAAGGGGCCCCAGATCGACAAGATCATCAGCGTTCGATTCCACAAGGAGAGCGCGGACGACGACGAAGTGATGATGCAGTTCCTGATCAAGTGGAAAGACGTGTCGTATCTTCACGTCAACTGGTTGAACGTGTCGCAGATCGAGCAGTTCGGCCACCATTCGATCATGAGAATGCGTCGATATCTCCAGAAGAACAGCCGTGTGGTCGAAAACGCTCGCGAGAACGTCGTCGTTGGCGAAGAGAAGGACTACAGCTCGTATTTCAGCGACGCGTACGTTGAGGTGGACCGCATCCTGGGAATGAAGGAAGTCGAAGAACCTGAAGAGGTGAGCCCGTTCAACAACCACGGCGCAGGAACCGACGACGACGACGCGAAGCCAACGATGAAACAAGGAAAGAAGTTCCTGGTCAAGTGGCGCGACTTGAGTTACGTTGACTGCACCTGGGAATGGGAGGAAGACCTGACCGACGACCGCAAGATCGCTGCTTTCCATCGCTACAACCACCCGCCAATCATCAATGGTGCCCACCCTGCGATGTTCAGTGACGTCCGGCCAGAGGCAAACACCTGGGCGAAATACCTCGAGTCTCCAGCGTACAACAGTCAGAATACGCTCCGACCATACCAACTGGAAGGACTCAACTGGATGGTGTTCTGCTGGTACAACCGTCGGAACTGCATCCTCGCAGATGAGATGGGTCTCGGTAAGACCGTGCAAGCAACCGCGATTTTAGAGCACCTGCGACAACGCGAGCACATCCGAGGACCGTTCTTGGTGGTGGCACCACTGGCTACGCTTGGCAACTGGAAGCGAGAAATCGAGACCTGGACGTCGATGAACTGCGTTGTTTATCACGACTCGGAGGGTGGAGCCGACATTCGAGCCTTCATTCGCGAGCAGGAGTTCTACTACGGATCAGACATTTACAAGAAGCGCGGGATCTACAAGTTCAATGTGCTCGTGACATCGTACCAGACGCTAATGGCCGACGCTGAGTACCTGGAAACGATTCACTGGCGGTATGTCGTCATCGACGAAGCGCACAAACTGAAGAACCGAGAGGCGAAGTTGCTGCAGTCGCTCAGCAACTTCCACTGGGACTCGTGTCTGCTGATGACAGGAACTCCGTTGCAGAACGGTGTTTTCGAGCTCTGGTGCTTGCTGAACTTCATCGAGCCCGAGAAATTCCCGAGTCAACAGGAGTTCTACGACGAGTATGGAGATTTGAACACTGCAGAGCAGGTTGGACGTTTGCACGAGCAGCTGCGTCCGTACATGCTGCGTCGTGTGAAGGAAGATGTCGAGAAGAGTATCCCGCCGAAAGAAGAGACGATTGTCGACGTGGAGCTGACGACCCTGCAAAAGAAGTACTACCGCGCCATCTTCGAGCGCAATCGCTCGTTCCTCAACATGGGGGCTTCCGGGACAGTTGCGAATCTCGTGAATGTGGAAATGGAGCTTCGCAAGTGCTGCAATCACCCATTCTTGATTCGAGGCGTTGAGGAGAAAGAGTGCGTACGCTTCGATGACCAGCAGCGAGCGAAGATTTTGATCCAGGCAAGTGGAAAGACCGTGCTGCTGGACAAGTTGATGACCAAGTTCAAGGCTGAGAACAAGAAGATCCTCATCTTCTCACAATTCAAGATCATGCTCGACATTATCGAAGACCTGTGCCAGTTGCGTGGCTACAGCATCGAACGACTGGACGGATCCGTTCGAGGCAACTCTCGACAGGCAGCTATCGACCGTTTCAACACTCCTGATTCTGACACATTTGCGTTCCTGCTGAGTACACGCGCGGGTGGTGTCGGTATCAACCTTATCGCGGCGTCCGTGGTGATCCTGTTCGACAGTGACTGGAACCCACAGAACGACTTGCAGGCTGTCGCGCGATGTCATCGTATTGGGCAGACCCAGTCGGTGAACATCTATCGCTTGGTGACGAAGAAAACGTACGAAGCTCAGATGTTCGACATTGCTTCCAAGAAGCTCGGTATGCACCACGCAGTGTTCGAAACTGGTGGTGTGCGCAACGAGTTCGATGGCGAAGACGACGACAGCGGCAACATGATGTCGCTGATGTCACTGGACCGTGAAAAAGTGGAGATGATGATTCGCTATGGCGCGTACGCGATTATGGGCGAAGACGACGAACAAGATCCTGAGAACCGCGCGATCAACGAGCTCGATATTGACCAGCTGCTTTCGTCGAGTCGCACGATCCGATACGATCCAACCCGTGGTGATGCTGTGGAAGGCGAAGGAGAAGAAGACGGACAGAAGACGACAGTGTCCCAGAGCAGTGCTCTTTCGTTCTCCAAGGCGACTTTTACAGCAGAATCGTCTGACAGCACGATCGATTTCAATGACGAGCAGTTCTGGGAGAAGGTGCTCGGCCCGAAGCCTGTGCAGCTGCTGATGACCAAAGTCCAGGAGAATTGGCTCTCTTCTGCATCGAAGGAGGACATCAAGGTGTTCTTGACTGAGCTGCGAGAGCTTGCGCGCGCAGTCGTCCAAGAGCGACAACGTGGTGGCTCTCTCGCAGACGCTGACCAGGTGATGTCGATCCTGATCGAGCTGAAGGTCACGGGACCGGTCGTGAAGGGTAGCGTGAACGTGCGAACGGTGGCGAGCGAGTGGCTGGATGTGATCGAGCGACCCAAGCGACGAAGAAACCAGGACGTGGAGAGCGAGCTGATGTACTTGGATTTCCTGGATGGTAAGAAAGAAGTGTCACAGCTGGTTACGAAGAAGAAAGGTGGAACGAGAGGACGCAAGCCAAACAAGGCGAACGGAGAGCGAAAGGGAAAGAAGGCGTCGTATCGCAGCGACGACGATGGTGACCACGACGATGGAGACTTCGCTCCTACTCGTAAAGCGAAGAAACCTCAGCGCAAGTCTATTGGCGGCGATTCCGTTACGGGAATTCGGATTGCGCTGAAGAGGGCTTCGAAGTCCGAGCCCTTCGTGGTTCAGAAAATCGAGAGCGCCCGACGAAAGATCCAGAAGCGACTTCCAACGATGGAACAAGTCTCTACTTTGTCGACGCCCACAAAGTCCCGAACAAGGTCCGCGAGCCCAGAGACAAAAGACGAAGAGCATGCTTCGGGGAGCGACTCGGACGATTCCCAGGCTGAACCTGCGAAGCGCGTGGAGGAGGACGAAGTTGATGAGGAAGAAGAGGAGGAAGAAGAAGAAGAGGAGGAGGAAGAAGAAGAGGAGGAAGAAGAAGAGGAGGAGGAAGAAGAGGACGACGGGACTCCGCAGAAGAAGAAGCGAGGACGCCCAGCGAAGAAACGCGGTCGCAAGCCGCGCAAGCCACTTCCTGTCGTCAAACCAGCTGGTGATCCCGAGATGTGCTGTCGCGTCTGCTTCAGTGACCAGAGCTTCCTCGACGACCCGATTGTCGAGTGCGAGAAGTGCGACGTCGCAGTGCACAAGGTGAGTTTTTGTTATTTTATCTCTCATGAGTGAGTGGCGGGCGATTCGTTGGTTCTTACTGTTGCTTTGCTTTGCCTCGTGTGAACCCGCAGTACTGCTACGGAATCGAGAACGTTCCTGAGGGCGACTCGCCGTGGTATTGCGACTCTTGTGCCGAGTCTTCTACCCCCTCGACCGAACTGGTGCGTGTTGATACTGACAGTTGTTGTTGATTGTTGATGCTAGTAATTGAGCGCCTTGCTGACTCGTGTTGTTTTGTGATTCGTTGCACCTTAGGCATGCGCGCTGTGTCCTTTGAAGAAACCCAACTGCGCGTTCAAGAAGACGTGCGAGGGCGAGTGGGCGCACGTCGTGTGCGCGCTGTGGGCTCCGGGCGTCCAGTTCAGCGACGTGGAGCGCATGAGCGGCGTGAAGAACGTCGCGGAGGCCGTCGAGGAGATGAAGGGGCCGGCGTGTGCGATCTGCCAGGAGAAGGACGGCTGCATCAAGTGCTTCCGCGGCGCCTGTCTGACGTACTTCCACCCGCTCTGCGGCCGCGAGACGCGGGGCGAGTACGACATGTTTATGAACGAAGGCGGCCAACTGCGCGCGTTTTGCCCCAAGCATCGCTCCCGAGCTAGGCGAATGATTTGATATCGGATGCGCACAGTGGTGAAGTGACGAAGGGAAGACGAGGATGAGGAAGTCAGGGACAACACGACTGACTCGCCACAGAAATATATGGATACAGAGGTTTGTTTGGATGTGTGTGTGCTTTGATTTTGAGTCGCGTGTGTTTGTTGGAACTTGTGAGTGTCACCACTGAGCTGTTCATATCTTCAGGTGCAGAAGCGAGCCAAGCAAGCCGAGCGGTAAGTGTTGTGCAACATTTCTCCCACGAACTGAGCATCGTCGTCGATTTCTTCTTTCCTTTCTCATAAGTCACTGAAGCTCATCCATCACAACAACTCGAACTCGCGGACGGCGCGCTCCATCTGGGAGTCGAACTGCGAGATCCACGACTGATCCAGGAACCGGTTCGACTTTTTGCTCAACTCGAGGTCCTCCAGGCTCCTACAGAGGTGGTGGAGGCACACCATTCCGCTGGAGGCAGCGGCGCCAGAGAACGCAGCTGCCGTTCCAGATGGCGTCGACGAGGAAGACGACGACCCTATCGAAGACGATGCTCCAGTGTGTGTGGTTGAGCGAGAAGCACTTGCTGTCAGTGAGCCTACCACCAGCGCCTTCTCAATGAGCCCGTCGACCAGCTGCTCGTCTGCGCCAGGGATGTCCAGCCGCAGCAAGATCGAGCGCAACTGGGAGACGCTCAGGGCCCCCACGTCGCCGACATCCGCCGACTTGAACTCGTCGCAGATGCGCTGACGGTGCTTGACGAAGGCGCTGTACTTGCCCACGCCGCCCTTGCTCTCCACCCCGGGAGCCTTCTTCTGGTGACTGAGCTCCTTGCGCAGCTGCTCGCGCTGCGCCTCGTTGCGCCTGGCCACGCGCACGAGCTCCTCGAACTCGTCGATGTCGATCGAGCCGTTGCCGTCCTTGTCGATGTAGGTGATGAAGTCCTGGCCCTGCTCTGCCGTGAGCTGGATCTCCATCTGCGAGAGCGTGTCGATCATCTCCTGCGACGAGATGCTACCGTTGCCATCGGCGTCGCAGAAGCGGAAGAGGTCGATCACACGCAGGTGCTTGCGCTTCATGTAGCCGTCGATGCGTCGCACGATCTCGCGGAAGAGCGTGAGCTTCTCCTGCGTCTTCTGGTCCGTCGTCTGGTACGCGCCACCCGCGAACGCCGCGTCCAGCAGCACGCCGTCGCCACCTGAGGCGGACGCTGTCCGGTGGTTGTTCTCGCTCGGACTGGTGGACCCCCAGCCATGGAACGTGACTGTGCTCGAGGTCCGAGTGAGAAGCGCTGGCCGACTTGTCGGATTGACGGCCGAGTTGCCTGAGGAACTCGAGCTTGTCGCTGTCTGAGCTGCAGTCTGTAGCTGTTGACTCTTGCTCTTGCCCAGGCTCTTGTTGCCAGCCAAGGCGATTGCCTTCTGGGGAAGCACGCGCTTCTTGACCGCCACGGGGGTGAGTGATTTCGTGCCTGGGATGCTCAGTTTGGGAAAGTTGAGCAGGTGCGCGGACTGGAAACTGTGAGTATCACGCATTCAGAGGTGAGATCACAATGCATCAACCACACAACTGGACAAATTCGTAGTGAGACTACCTGGTGCTGTTGTTGGAGCCTCGTGACCTGGATGTATCCCCAGGCAAAGCGTCGAGCATCGGCTTCCTCAACGCACTCACCAACGGCGTCGGAGTTTTTGTGGCAAGTGCGGGGTCCGACGGGTCCTGTCCGATCGCGAGCATCTTCTTCAGCGAGGTCTGCCAGGGCTTCTCACTGCTGCTGCTGTTGTTGTCTTCTTCGTTCTCAATACCACCGAGTCCCAGTAGTGGAGCGACCACGACAGAGTTCCTAGCCACGACAGTGCCATCCTCATCAGGCGCTGGCTCCAACAAGTTGCTCCTGGAGAAGGACACCTGAGGGGCCACAGTTAGTGTCGGGCGGTCGATCTGGTAGCGCTGCGACTGGGATCGCGACAGCGTCGGCTTGGCGCGGTTCGGCGTCAGAAACACTGACGAATCCCGCGACGACACGCGCTTGACGAGCTTGAGCTTCTGCTGCAGGCGCGGCGTCTCCAGCTCGATCAGCGGCAGTGACAGGTCTGGAAGGCCCGTGAGCGAGATGTCGGCGTCATCCGCCACAGTGTTCTTCGCGGTCAGGCGCTCGCGCAGGAGGCTCAGCCGCTGGGACTCTTCCAGGATAATCTTCATCTCAATCTCGTCTGTGTCGTGCAAAGCAAGGGTAAGCTGACGCACTGAAACCTGCTAGAAGAGGCACAGATAGATAGGCAACCCACTGCTTACCGACTTCGTCGCGTGCGCCAGGGTCCTGTTCGTACCCGAGCACGTAGATCTTGGCGCTCACCTCCTTGATGACGCCATCGTAGACCCGTCCATCTGCGAGCTCCTTGAGAAACCTCGTTCCCTGGCCCATGGCCATCGCTGGCATCGAGAACGACGCGCGAGCTCCGCCACCACTGCTACCACCACTCTGCAGGGCCTTGCGCTTCCCAGATCTACGCCTAATGAACGACCGCACGATCGCCTGGATGAGCAGCAGACCTTTGCGGAACGAGACCCCAGACGTGTACAGCTGCGCGTCGCCCTTCGAGATCACATCATGCGCAGCCGCGTCCTTCGCCTCACGGTCCGGTGACTTGCAGACCTCGCAGAGCTGCAGCAGGAACTCGTGCGTGTCCTCAACGGCGACCCCCGCGAGCACTTTGACGGGGCTCACGAGCAGCAGACACGAGATGCGCTTGCTGTTGATCGCGGCCATTGCGAACGTCACGAACGCGATCGCGCGCGTGAGGAACGCCGCCTTGTCCTCCTTCCTCACGAGCTCCGCGAACTCGAGCTGCTGGTACGTGAAGATATCATAGTCCGCGAGCGTCTCGACCAGCAGCTTGTGCAAGAACGTGAACGGCGGCCGCTGCAGCACCTTGCGGCTCAGCGCCGTGGTCTGCACGACCGCGAGCAGGCTCTGGTACGTCTTCTCCACGAGCGCCTCCGTCATATTCAGCTAGCACATCCGCTCGCTTACAATACGTGCATTGGCTCCGTTCTTTCAAGCCCGACGACGCCAGAGCCTTAAGCAAGGCTGTTTATTTTAGAGCCGCTCAACTCGCCCTCATGAGCCCAATTTAGAGCGGTGCCGGACTCGCCAGTCAGTCCCGTCAGTCTTGAAACAGCAAGCACCATATCGTCTTCGTGCTAATGGACTGGTGCTCTCAGCCTTTGCTTGGTGTCCTCCCTCTCTATCAGATGAACGGACGTCGGTGGTCGTCCGTTCTCGCTCGCTGCTGGGCCTGGATGCGCTGGAGACTCGCCTGCGTCGGCGCCAGGAAGTGGTTGACACTGCGCTTCGTCCTCGTGGAGCTGGCGCTAGTCGGCCGCGTGGTCGTGGGTGGACCCTGGGATTTCGATCGCACCCGTCTCGCGGGGTTGGCTGCTGTCGACCCAGAGGCAGCAGCTGTAGTTGGCTGATCGCGACGACTCATGCGACCGCTCGCCTGCTGTTGTTTCCCGCCAGCGAAAGACGACAGAGTTGGCTGAGCCGACAGCATCGTGTACGGATGCGGCGAGTGCACTTTCTGGAGCAGACTGTCAAAGTCCGCGTACGTGTAGCCGCCAGCAGAGCGAGGCGGAGGGGCGATCGTACCAGCGTACAACGTTGAGCGTGTATTTGTTGAGAGAGGCGCGGCGCGGTGGCCAAGTCGTTGCTGTTGCTGGTCTTGCGCTGAAGGTCTCCGCCTAGACGAGTGGTTCACAAGCGAATCGAGGATGTCGTAGTCTGGATGCATGGAGCCGTACTGCTGCTGCTGATGAGGATGGGCAGAGTATCGTGGCGCGGGATCGTGGACGGAATGGCCGTTCATGGCACTGGAGGTTTGCTTCTTCTTCGCTTTCGTGGAGGTTGGTCGTGTAACTGGAGCTTCACGAGTCTTCTGGGTCTCTGATCGTCTACTGCTGGGCTGCTGCTGCTGAGTCTGTTGCTGCTGCTGGTTTAGCTGCAGCTGCTGCAGCAGTTTCTTCTGACGCACGCGGATCTTCTCCGAGAGATCGAGCGACTCCTGCAGCGACTCGCAGTGCGCCTTGAGTTTCTCGTACGCCTCGCGCGCTCTCGTGGCCTCTTCGAGCTTCTTCTCGGTCGACGTCAGCCTCCGCTTCATCTATCAGGCAAGCAAGCCATTCAAAGTCAGGAATCTACCATCAACGCAGCAAACTAGTGGAATCACGAAAGGCAAACCAAGGCTTACCTTCTCGAGCTCAAAGCGGAGCTGGTCACGCTCGGTGGTCACCTTGTGGAGCTCGCGCATCGTGCTGACGCTCACGTGGCTCGAGATCCGTCCCTTCGTCGGCGTCGTCGAGTGCTCACTGAGGTCTGCAGCATTCAGCAAACACATCCAGCAAGCATCCAAAGAAGCGTTAGCAAATGAACATTACCAGCTAGTCCGAATGCGAGAGCAAAACACGAGTCACTCACTGGATCGGGGACGAGGCTTGTCGATGACGCGTGTCTTCTTGATCTTCACGACGGGAGACGGCGGCGACTTCACCAGTTTCCGCTGCTGCTGAGGCGGACGGTCTCTTCTGCTGAGGCGCTCCGAGTCGAGTGGGGTCTCTGAAAGCACAGGCGGCGCTGTCGGCATAGACTGCCTGCCAGTAGTCGATTGATAGGCAGTCGAGTTGCTCCGGTTGGAGCTGGAGCGCAGCTTGAGCGTCAGACTCGCGACGTCCTTCTGCAGCTCCTCCAGGCGCTTCTCCAGCCGGTTCCTCCGTCGATACTGCGACTGCGCAAACTCTGCTGCGGTCTGAAACTGCTGCTCGCCATCGCTCGTGTGCGTTGTCGAGTGGTTCGCAGCCGTAGCAGTAGTGGTAACAGGCGGCCGTCGTGTGCTGCGCGAGTCTGGCTCTGGAGTCTTGAAGCCGCGTGCAGCGTCATCATCATCAACACCATCGCCTTGTGCTTCTGTCTGTCTGCACACAGTACCGGGCTGTCTGCTGTGCTGGATCTGCGCAGGCGGGGTCTCCTGGTAGTGCCACTCAAAGTCTTGTCGCCGCTGCTGGTGCTGAGCTTTCTGGTGGTTGTCGTGGTCCGGAGTCATGAACACGTTCACGTTGGCAGACGTACGATACCTCGCCGCATAGCTCTCGTCAGCGCGGGCCTGTCTATTTTCATCGCGGCGGTCGCTCTCGTCGCTGCCGCCAGCGAATCGCCGCGCCGCGCCGCGCGCATCGCTCGTCGTCGTGGCCTTGGGCATCCTCTTCGGCTTTTCCAGCTTCTTTTGACGCCCGCGCCAAAATCCAAAAGTGCGCGCGCTTTTTGATTGGCGTCACATTCCAGCGACATTCACGCGAGCACGAAAATCGACAGATACGATTCAGACGACAACGCAGACCAGCAACTATTTGACAGTTCGCATTGACTCGACCGCTATACACTTCGTTCGACCGGTATACACACATGCAAGCTTTCATATAACCAGACACCTTCATTCCTTCCAAATGCCCGATCAGCTTGACTTGCTCGACGTCAACGACGACACAGCCTGCTGCTACGGCGACGGCTCTTAGCTCAACCGCTGGTGGACGGGTAGCGCATGCGCACGTTCTCCCAGCCGCGGCGGATGAGCCACCCGTCGCCCTCGGTCACGCTCTGGGACGCGCCGGCCTCCATGATCATCTTGGCCATG
>JAASFQ010000162.1:0-39845 GCA_023333845.1 Globisporangium polare | reverse complement strand
GACCGTGATGCGCTCCTCCGGGTTGAACTTGAGCATCTTGGTGAGCAAGTCGATCGCGAGCGGGTTCGCGTCCGGAAAGAACTCGGTGAGCGGCCGCTTCGGGTAGTACCCATGCTGCAGGATCGCCTTCTTCGCGGCTTCATGCGGGACGAAGCTCATCTCTTCTTCCGTGGGCGACCCGAGCACGCGGATGATCATGTGCAGCTGGTCCGACGGGTCTCGCCCGGTGAAGAACGGCCGGCGGCGCAGCATCTCCGCGAAGATGCAGCCGATCGCCCACATGTCTACGGCGTCGTTGTAGTTCTGACAGTCGGCGAGCAGCTCCGGCGCGCGATACCAGCGCGTGACGACGTACTCTGTCAGGTCTTCATTGTGCGCCATCTCCACGCCGCGCGCGAGCCCAAAGTCGCAGATCGAGAGGTCACAGTTCGAGTTCACGAGCAGGTTCGACGGCTTCAGGTCACGATGAAGAACGTTGCCCGAGTGAATGAACTTCATGCCGCGCAGGATCTGGTAAAGAAAGTACTGGAAGTGCGCGTCCGAGAGCGGCTGCGACGAGCTGATGATGCGCTCCAAGTCGCTCTCCATGAGGTCCGTCACGATGTAAATGTCTTGGAAGTCCATCACGTTCGGCGGGATCAGGATCACGTCCAGGATCTGTGCATACAAGCAATCCCATGCGCATCACTATACACACGAAGCCACAGTGAAGCAAGACTCAAGCTCAATATCCTTACGTTGATGATGTTCTCGTGCACGCCCAGGTGTCGCAGCAACTTCATCTCGCGCAGGATGCGCTTCGCGTCCGTGAGGTCGTCAAACACGTCTGTGATCTTCTTGATCGCGACTTTTCGTCCGCGGAGCTAAGAAAACAAACCAAACACAATGCGAAAGCGGTTCGTTAGACGCACTTGAGTAGCACTCCTCTCATTCGCCTCACTGTACCGTGTCTTCGGCAGAGCACACGATCCCATACGAGCCGCCGCCCACTGGTCGCAGGTTTACGTAGTGCGAGCGCACTTCGAAGATGTCGCGCGAGATCGTGACGCAATGGTAGTCCGGTCCGTACCGCGAGTGCTCGATCGACATGGTTGTTGCTGCTGCTGCTGTCTTCAGTACACACTTCCAATGACACGCACTCACTCAGGGGTAACACGCCACCAGTTGCTTCAGCTCTTCCCAGGCACGCTGGTGTGTCCGTGTGCTTCTTTAGTTGCTGAGGCTGCGTGTGTTGATGGTCGATGGAAGTAAACGACGGAGCTGTTCGCGACTGATGGACACAGCAGCAGACGCCACGACACGTTAGCGTTATGGACACGTGGGTATGTGCACATACAGAGCAGCGCATGCATACAGCGGACGTGCACGCGCGTACCTGTTCTTGTTCCTGTTGCAGCGAGCGGCGCGTGCGCGTGTGCGGAGGCAATGGGCGCTGAACGATCGCGACCTTTTCTTCCGCGCTTTGTTTGCTATCAGCTTCAACGACGCTCTCAAAAGATACAAGGCACCGTGACGGACACAGCAGTGAGAAATAGCTTTCTCGTCGTGATGTAAACAGTACTCGTCAAAAGGAGCTGTGATTGGCTACAATTGAACAAGTCTCGTGTATTTCAGCCACTTGAGCAGCAAGCTTACCTGATGCGACCTCTCAATTGGATGAAATGCACGTTGTGGATATTTACTTGGAAGTTTGTTTGGATGCAGTCGAAGGTGGATACACAGTGCGAGCCGCAGCTCAGCGAATGCCCGATACCTCTTCGCTTCACTCGGTCAAGTGCAAGTGCGTTTCACCCCAAGCCCGTCGCTGAGATCACCACTGCCGGTTGTTGGGGTTCTGCTGCATCGGATTCCGCTGCTGCTGCTGCTGCTGCTGTTGCTGCTGCTGCGGGTTGCCGCCCATGCCTCCCCACTGAAGTCCCTGGAAGCTGTTCGCCTGCTGCTGCTGTTGCTGCTGCTGCTGCTGGTGCGGCCCCTGGTTCATGCCCAAGTGCATTTGGCTGATGCCCATGCCCACGCCAGGTCGTGGCGCACCACCGCCCATGGGGTTAAACTGGTTGCCGCTGAAAGCGCCCGGGTTGCTGCTCGGAGGTCCGCGAGGCGCGTTCATCGGCGCCGACATCGGTCGCATCGGCGAGGCACCACTGCCTCCGCCCATGAACAAGTTGAATGGGTCTTGCGGAGCGGGGTTTGCCTGATAAAAAAGTGAGGAGACATAAGGTCGTCAGTGCGAAATTAGAGGCGGAGCACACTTCGGCCTATGCACGACATACCTGAGGCGGTGGCGTTGGTGGCGCAGAAGTGCTCGGTCCTGACGCTGTCGGCGTCGCTGGCACTGGGTCAGAAAGCTGCAACACACCGCCAGTCAGTACTTGTCGCGGTTATAAACTGTAAGATGGTAATCCTTACCAGCCCGACGAGGTCATCGTTGAACACCTTTGGGGCTGGGACGGGCTCTTCTCGTTTAGCTGATTGCATCCGGCATCCAGATGGTTAGTTTTCACAGACCAAAGAGTTCACCAAGACGATTCAAGCACCAAGGTACCTGGTGCTGGCTCCGGGGAGGTCTGGATGAGGTCGGGCGCCTTCGCTGGCAGCGCCTTCTTCGCCTCCACGCGCTCAGCGGGTCTCGTCGTGCTCTCGCGCTGGACGCGTGCGATTTTGCTGATCACGAGTCCGTTGAAGTCCGGAACAGTGTCCGAGTCGTTCACCAAGTCTAGCCAGACTACACATTGGCATTATAAGGGGAGTCACGTCAGTCAGGAGTGAATAGAGTGCGAGTGCAAGCAGTTGCAGAGCCAGACGCACCATAAGTGCCTTCAAAGGGCGTCTTGAAGCGGAAGTGGAACTGCCCAGGCAGTGGGAAGATCTGCGCACGTAGCACAACAATACAAACACACACATGACAGCAACGTAGTCAGCGAGACAATCTTGCATTGACACACATGTATAACAACATTCGTGCGCACCTTCTTCACGTGCTGGAGCTTGAGCTGCTCGACGCGCGGCAGGGGCACAACGTTCAGGTGGTCGGACGAGTCGCCGTCCTCCGGGATGAAGTAGTTGAGCATGCCCTCCATCTTAACGGATTAGTCAGACAGCGAGTGAAGCTTGCAATCGTGTAGCTCCTCGGTACGGGGAGGAGGTGCAGATCTGTCTGCCGTCGCTTCGAGCGTCCTGCGAGCAAAAAAGCAGAACGAGGAGGCGTCAGTCAGCCGCACAACCAGACCGCTCATGCGAAGAGAGAGACCTGCGTGTGTGCATATGAAGCACGCGCATCTATAGCAGCAGCAGCTGACGGCTGCGTACGTACTTGTTGTAGTGGCGCTTGAGAGATCGAGAGGGACGTGGGGACGCCTCGAGCTCTTCGTCTCGTTCTTCACTTTCGCTTTTGCGTGAATGTGCCCGGAAACTCCAGCCCTCATGTAGTGTGGCAATAGCCATGCCAGATGAAATAAATGCAGATGCTTTGCCACACTAAACTGGGCTTCGCAGCCACACTTCAGTGGGCTACATTGACCCACTAAACTAGGCCTCGTCCACACCGTGGCGTTGTGCATTTCGAGCACCCAGAATTCGGAAGTGCCGCCAACAGCTGCAGAACGAGCGAGCATGAGCGAGAACGGGAGCGCGCAGAAGGCGCAGAAGAGCGCGCGCGTGGTCGTGAACCAGCAGACGGACGGGCAGATGGTGCCGCACTCCGCCAACACCCACGACCACGGCGGCGAAGAGCACGAGGAGACGCCCGCAGTCGTCAACAAGCTCACCGAGTGCGTCGAGTTCGACCGCGATGCCGAGGTGCGTCTTGGCGTGCATTGCGTGACGCTGACTGCGCTATTCGTATACGTGTGAGTATTCAAGGGTAACTGACCGTGCTGGTCCTGTTATTATGTGCGCCTACGATACGTATTTGGTGTAGGATGTCTACTATGTGGGCACATCGGGGCTCAAGGCGACTGAGATCGACGGGCTCGAAGACATGCCCAAGCTCGAGGTACAGCTAACCGGCTTATTTACTGATCTCCTGACGCGCATAGTGCGCGCGAAGGCAAGGGTGTTGCGTATATTAATATCCCATGGATGTGTTTGCCTATCATCAGCGCCTGCACATTCGCTCGAACCTGCTCAAGTCGATGGAGGGCATCGCGTCGCTCGCGCAACTGCAGCACCTGGAGCTCTACGACAACCAGATCCAGAAGATCTCGTCGCTCGACGCGCTCGTGAACCTGCGCGTGCTTGACTTGTCGTTCAACGAGATCCGCGTGATCCCGGACCTGAGCCACCTCACGAAGCTCGAGGAGCTCTACGTCGCGAACAACAAGCTCAAGCGCATCTCGAGCATCTCGGGTCTGCGCGCGCTCAGGAAGCTCGATCTGGGCGCGAACCGCCTGCGTGAGATCCAGGGACTCGAGGGTCTTGAGCTCCTTGAGCAGCTCTGGCTCGGCAAGAACAAGATCGAGAAGATCCAGGGCCTCGAGGCGCTCACGAAGCTCCGCATCATCAGTGTGCAGGTATGCGCTTGGCTCTCTCATTTGCTTGCATGGTTTGGGAACGAGACTTGTGGATTTACTAGTGAGTCTGTATAGAGCAACCGCTTGGTGAAGATGGAAGGCTTGGAGAAGAACGTGGCGCTGGAAGAGCTGTATCTGAGTCACAACGGCATCGAGCAGCTCGAGGGCTTTGCCCACCTTGTACGTATCCAAGTGCTGACATCGTATTATTGTAGCTGAATGTGTATATCTGGTAGCCTCTAACTCTGTTATCTCGATCACTCTCAATAGAAAAAACTGACCACGATGGACATTGGAGCAAACCGCATCGCGTCGATCCCAGCAGAGATCCAGGAGCTCTCGGAGATCGAGGATCTGTGGCTGAACGACAACAAGATCGAGAACTTCGTCGACACCGAGAAGCTGCTCCCGCTGAGCGGCACGCTGCGGACGCTGTACCTGGAGCGCAACCCGCTCGCGAAGGACTTTGAGTACCGCATGAAGCTCGAGGCGCTGCTGCCGGAGCTCGATCAGATCGACGCCGTGCCAACCACCAAGGCCAGACGACTCCGGTAAAGTGGGTGCTTGAGCTCTGTGGCCATCCATAAGCATCGGAGCTTCACGTTTTTTGTGGCTGGTAAGCTAACCCGGCGACGAAATACCATCACAATGGCAAGCTTTTTCCTACCAGCTCAGGTTTCACTGCTGCTCTCAGTCGTTGTTTCCTTCCGTCCGTCGTGCGGATCTCCATTCTCAACGTAGATCTTCGCAGGCGGCGGGCGAACACTGCAGCTGATGGCGATGCACATGACGCACATGTGGTTCACGATCACAAGCCACGAGCCGCAGTGCAGACAACGCTGGCCGTGAATTCGCCCCTTGTAGAACGGCACACTCATGACTGCGAGGATGCCAGCCACACATAGCACAGTCGGCAGGATCCAGCTCGTGGGACGCTCTTGCGGCGTGGGGATCGACCGAACGCGGATCACTTCGCTGAACTTGGCCGGCGGCAAGACGCTCTCACTGATCGTAGCTGAGCAATTGACGACACTTCGCCAGTAGGACGCGCCGAACGTCGCCGTGCGCTCGATGATGAAGAGCGTGAGCGCGTACCCGCTCAGGTACGTCGACGCCGTGCGCGTGGGCATGGGGCACTCGATGATCGTCTCGTCCGTGAGTGTATTGCGCCTCGCAAACCGGAACACGCGGCGGTCTTTGCTCACACTCAGGCGCTGCAGGTCGTTCAGCGGACACGACAGGTTCCACGTCTCATCAGCGCCGCGTATCGGGACGGGTTTGGTGCAGCACTGTAGGCAGAATTGCTGCCGCGCCTTGACTGGGTCTGTGAACTGGGTCGCGAACGCGTAGTCCTTCTGGAAATATGGAGGTGCGGTGGCGTTCAGGTCCTGGCAGCTGTTGAGCGTGAAGCCCGCGTAGCACTGGTCGAGGAGCCACTCGATGGGCGACTTCTTGTCGAGCGACTGGATCGCGCCGTAGATGCCATACGTTTGCTGCGTATGTCGACGATAGAAACGAGGGTGAGTGAAGGCGGTTGAACCTTCAAGGTCTGTTGCTCATCACAGAGGCTCACCTTGTTATTTGTCGCGTGGACCAGGCACTGATGTGTCTGGTGTAGGATGCCAAGCAGAGCCAGGAAGAGTAGTCTGCAGGGCGAGCGCCATCGCCTGTGGGGAATACTCATGGTGACCGACACCTGCCTGCCAATGTGAACGCTCGAGACAAAAGAGTTGGAGAAGTCTCGAGCCGTCTCCAGGTAAAAATACGCTGTGTCGGGATGAAAACGGTGAAGGTCAAGAACCACATTCACGGGAGCCAAACAAAAACCGTTGGGGATGTGAGTCAGTGATTTGCAATATATGCACATCTATAGCAGTGTACTGCTGCTGCCAGTCTCTCCAGTTTGCCGCGTCACGAGAGCTCGGTAGCGTCCGTTCGGGGTCTTCATGAGCGCGTCGTGGGTGCCCTGCTCGACGATCCTCCCTTCGTGCGCAACCGCGATGATGTCGGCATTGCGGATTGTCGTGAGGCGATGAGCGACCACGACGGTCGTGCGCTTCTTGAGCGCGAGCAGCCGGTCGAGCGACTCCTGCACCACGCGCTCGCTCTCGTTGTCCAGTGCGCTTGTGGCTTCGTCGAGCAGCAGCACCTCCGGGTCTCTCAAGATCGCCCTAGCAATCGCAATACGCTGCTTCTGACCACCAGACAACTGCGCTCCGCGATCCCCCACCGAGGTGTCGTACTGCTGTGGGAAGCTCATGATGAAATCGTGGGCGTTCGCCATCTGCGCCGCTCGAACAATGTCATCACGCGTGGCGCCCCGCTTGCCACCGCCAATGTTGTCGGCGATAGAGCCCATGAAGAGCACGGGCTCCTGAGAAACGAGCGAGATGTGCTCGCGAAGCCAGCTCAAGTTCAGATCGCGCAGGTCGTGGCCGTCGAGCAGCACTTGGCCCTGGAGTGGGTCGTAGAAGCGTTCGATGAGAGCGATCGCAGTGCTTTTCCCACAGCCACTGACACCCACGAGCGCAACGGTCTTGCCGCTTGGGATCTTGAGGCTGTAGTTCTTGTAGATGAGCGTGGCCTTTCGGTTCGGGTACGCGAAGGTGACGTTGCAGAGCTCCAGGTCGCCTTTCACGGCTTGCAGGATCTTCCCGGAGTCCTTCGGGGCCACTGCGACTGAAGCCTCCCTTCGCGACGAGCCTGGGCCACCACCACTGTCAGCCATGCCAATCGCAGCATTGATAGGCGGGACTCGGTCCAGCGTCTCGAACACGCGGTGCGCGGCATCTTGGACGCGCTTGCTGTCGGCGACGTTCTGCGTCGCAACACCCAAACTCATGGCGCTGAACATGATGCAGATGATCACCATGAACATGTCTTCGAAGGAGATCGTGGCCTTGGAGACCAGCGTTCCGCCGTACCAGAAGAGAAACCCGCACGCACAGAAGACCACGCCCTGGGCGAAGCCAAAGCCCGCGCCGCTCATGATTCCCGCCCGGTACTCGCTCTTCCCAGAGGCATCCAGAAGTTGTCTGTAGGTCGCATACACAAAAGGCTCCATGTGGAAGGACGCGACCGTACGGATGCCTCCAATTGCTTCGGACAGAAGCGCTCCATTGAGGACATCGCCCGTCCTTTGCTCAGGATCAACGTTGCCACCCAGGATGAGTCGCATCTGGATCTGCGTGGCGATGCCGAGCACGGGAAAGATCGCGAGCAGCACGAGCGTCATCTGCCAGCTGTGATAGAACGCGATGCCGAAGCCGATCGCCAGGGTCATGAGCGTCACGAGCGTGCGGTTGAGTGAGTCGCTCGTCATGGACTGCAGGATCGCACAGTCCGTCGCGAGGCGCGCCGTTAAGGCTCCCGACGAGTTCTCGTCGAGATCGAACCAGCCGACTTCCTGCCGCAGCATGGCCTGGAAGACCTTGGAGCGCACGCGAGTTGTCAGCCGCTCAGAGACAACGGCGAACGAGTAGTTTTGGAGCACGATCGACGCGCAGTACGTGACCGCGAGGATCAGGAACGCGATGGACCAGACTTGACCCTTGGTCTTCATCTCGTTCGCCGTGAGCGTTCTGTCGTAGAAGAGCACGACCACTTTCGTCATGAGCACACCCCAGGTAGGGAATGTGGCACTGTTCACAGCGCCTCCGATCACGCCCGCGATGATGAACTTGATGTCGGGCAGGCTGAGCCTCCACACGCGCGCTCTCTTCTTGTTTGCGTGTCTCGCTCGGCTCTCCATGCTCTTCGGCAGGCGAAGAAAGGTCTCGCTCTTCCCATGTTCGCCTTCGTTCGAGTCCGAAGGGTTGCTGTTG
Organism: Globisporangium polare; assembly: GCA_023333845.1. NCBI lineage: Eukaryota > Oomycota > Peronosporomycetes > Pythiales > Pythiaceae > Globisporangium > Globisporangium polare. Next base: position 31,513 of record JAASFQ010000162.1, on the reverse strand, counting down.
TTGAACTGATCGACAGCGACGCGATTGTTATTTCGAAGACCTGGTTTCTTTGAGGAACCTGTTCGAGGGCTCATCACCGTTGTGGTCGCGAAGGTCGTGACGACTGAAGTGTTCCGACCAGCCGTAGCGTAACGGGAGGACGACACGAAGCTCGTGACGCTGTCACGAGGCTCAGGATACCCATCGTGATCCGAGGTGGTAGCTGAATGTGGCTGCGGCTGCACCCAGTCGCTGTCTCTATCGTGATCCAAGTCAGTGGCTTCGACACTACTCGTGATCTGGCTCACAGTCTTGCTATCTGCTCGAATTCGTCCAGCATTGCTGGAGCTTGTGCGAAGCGGGTCAGGTTTCTTCAAAATGGCGCTTTCGACTCGAGCTTCAGGCTTGGGGGTCGATGAAGCCTTCTCCTGGATCTCCACAAGTGCTCGGTAATGCCCGCCAGGCAGCTGCATCAGAGCTTGATGCGGTCCATCTTCGACGATCCTGCCACTGCTGATCACGATGATCCGGTCCACATCACGAATCGTCGACAGCCGATGCGCGATGATGATCGTCGTGCGCTTTCGTGTCGCCAGTAAGCTGTCCAAGGACGCCTGAACGATGCGCTCGCTCTCGGTATCCAGCGCACTTGTGGCCTCGTCCAGTAGTAGAATCGCTGGGTTCTTGATGATCGCTCGTGCGATCGCGATGCGCTGCTTCTGTCCACCGGAGAGCTGCAGCCCGCGCTCACCGGCCTGGGTCTGGAACCCGTCTGGGAACGCTGAAATGAACGCGAATGCGTTGGCTTGCTTGGCTGCATTGATGACCTCTTGTTCCGTCGCGCCAGGCTTCCCATGAGCAATATTCGCAGCAATCGTGTCGGCAAACAAGGTAGGTTCTTGGCCCACGAGCCCAATCTGGTCTCGCAGCCATCCAACGCAGAGCTCTTTGAGATCGTGACCATCGAGGATCACTTTGCCCGAGTCCGGGTCGTAAAAGCGCTCGATCAGCGAGACGATCGTGCTCTTCCCACTGCCACTGGGGCCAACGAACGCGATCTGCTGACCTGGGGCGATCCGTAGCGAGTAGTTGTCACACACAGCCACGTCGGGTCGGGACGGGTACCGGAAGCTCACACTCTCCAGCTCGATCTCGCCGCGGACGCTCTCCAACTTGAGCCCCTTGTCACTGCTTGGGTTGATCTTCGACTCGCGATCGATCACCTGGAAGACGTCGAACGCTGCTGCTCTCGCTGAGACTACCGCCTGTAGACTCGGCCCCGCTTGACCCAGGCCCATCGCGCCCATGATGATGCACGAGAAGACGGTCATGACACGTCCACCATCGTAGCATCCGGATCCAGTACAGGGCTTCTCTCCAAGCTGATCTGCTGCCACGAGAACGGTGCCGTAGAACATCCCGAACGAGTAGGTGCAGAGCATGAAGCCGAACATGATGCCTGTACCCAGACCAACCGTCAAACCCTTTTGGATCCCAGCTTTTTCAGCGAATTGCAGGAAGTGGTCGTACTTTGTGCTCACCTGGCTGAGCAGATTGAACGAATGGACTGTGCGAATGCTGCTCAGCGCTTCCTCGGCCACGGCACCGGCACTGCCGTACGCATCGATGCTGCGTTTGATCGCGCTTGTGAGAGAGCGCACCATGAAGAAGCCGGCGCCGGCGAGGAACGGTGTGAACGCGATGAGCGCCAGTGCGAGCTTCCAGCCCTTGATCAGCCCGATGAGGATGCCGCTGGCCGCCATGGCGGCAAAGTTGATGCCTTCTCCCATCTTGCGCCCCATGCCGTTCTGGATTGTGAGCATGCGGTCGGCCACTTTCGTCGCGAGCGTCATCGAGTCATTCACGTCGAACCAGCCAATCTCTTGGCTCAAAATCGCGTGCACGTACTCTTCTCGGACTCGCTTCGCCTGCCGTGACGCCGTGATACTCCAGCACGCGACCTGAGCTAGTCCAGTGAAGAACACAGCGACTCCGAGCCAGACAAAGCGAATTGCGACCTTGGTGATCCCCGAAAGCATGGCGTCTGGGTCGGGAGCTGCGGCTCCGGGGCTCGGCACTTGGTTGAACGAGTTGAGAATGTCACCGAAGATCACGATCTGCAGCGGCTGCGAAGTGCCCGTTGCAATCGCCGCCAGCGTCCCCACTACCATCAGTAGTTTGTCCGTTGCATCGGCATACTGGAAGAGCTTGGCGACTGGAGCGAGTTGTCCTTTGGAACCAGAGCCGCTCGCTGGCTCTCCTGGAGAGGAGTCTCCCATCTATGGGTTGCTCGCTTTCGGAGCTGACGTGCCGTTCAGCCTTACAGCCTCGCTCTGCTTGCTTTCACTAGCGTTGTCGTTCGTTGCCTTGGGATTTCTTGCTCTCTTAATGAAGTTGTATGTTGACTGAGCTGCAAAAATAGGCGTCGGGGTCTGCTGGCTGATGCGCTTGGAGCTTCAGTCAACTTCTCGGCGGTCGTTTCAGGGCTTTGTGATCTGCTTCAGGCTGAACAAGTCTTCTTCACACACACACAAGCATCAGCCAGCATATTTGGAAACGAAATGGATGCTTTGAACACCTTACCTCTCATGCGTGGGTTTCTGGAGCGCTGAGATGTCGAAACACTCGAGATGTTCTGAACCTTGTTGTTGATTTTTCTTCTTGTTGAGCTCTATTATATTTTGCTGTTCTTTTTTACCTTTCAGTACCCCCATCATCTTGTGTGCCGTCGTTCTCGTTGTGTTTCTTCTTGTTTGTTTTTCGATTTCAGCAGACGGATGGATGGGAGTGCTTTGACATATTCACACGCTCGTCGCCGCATAAATCAACCACGTTTGATACTCGTCAGCTCTTCCCACTACTGCTCATAGTGACGCGACGGCTCGACTTCCCCCCCTCTCGCATCTTCTTCATCTCTCTCTCTCTCTCTTCATCCTTCTTGGCCCAAGCAATAAAAGATCACTCACTCACAAACCAAACAATAACAATGTCGGAGTTGGTCATTCGCTCCGAGTGGACGAGTCGATTGGTGGCGCTGGTGGCGGTGGAGCGACTGCTGGTGGCACGAACGCTGGGGCTCCTCCATTCACGAGGTTGTTGTCGATCGGAAGACCTTGGTTCGCCTGGATAGCAACACCGTTTGTCGGGGCGCTCACCGAGACATCCTGCCGTCTTGTGTCGAAGCTGGTATTCCGAAGGAGACTTGGACCATCCGGGAATCCTGACATCTCGGTATGAGCCGGGATCCGATCGAAAAGACTGTCCATCCCTTCGACGCCATGGGCGCTCATCACCATGCCTCCGTTGTACCCGAGGTTCATACTTTCGTCAATGTTGACTTGGCCGAGATCCACCTCGAGAGGCGACTCGTCTCCCGTGTGATCGTTGTTGGCGATCGCAGCGCGTTGCTTGCTCAGCTCCTCCATGTGTTGCCGGAAACGCTCGATCTCACGCTGGTGTCGCTCTTCGACTTCTCTCATCGCTGCGACCAAATTCGAATCTCTCTCATCAAACGCCGATCGGGCGATTTTCAGGCGGTCCTCCATCCCAAGTACCTTGCGGACGAAGTTTGGATCGGACACGGATCCGACGGAAACACCGCGCTCCCACTCAGCTTGCTTCGGGTAGAGATCTTCTGTGCTCAGATTAATATCGCTCGACGCGTGCACCAACGGTGCTGGAGGAGTCCGGTGGACATCGCTCGAAGCGTAGCTTGCCGTACTGCCCACGCTCGTAGCACTTCCTTCTGGGTAGAACCCTTGCAAGCCTTCACGAAGACTTGACGCGAGTGGATCGGCGGCAGGAACTTCTTTCGGCACCATGCCAGTCGCGTTCGAGGCAGCAGGAATTACTTGAGCGGGAACCCCCACAGCAGCCTGCGGCTGACTCATAGAGCTGCTTGCCGGACCGTCGAGCGATACCGCTGGGGGGTTGCTCGACGACGACTCAGCTTGCCCCAGATCACCAAGCGAGTACGCTGGCCCGTTCAGACTTCTGTCAAGACCCGTTGGTGCAGGCGACAGCAAATGTGCTGGAGCTTGCTGCAGCTGCATCGATGGCATCCCTGGCACTGAGACAAAGCTCATCTTCGAGACGTGCGGAAGCGGCTTCGAAGAAATCGAGTGAGGCTCTGGAGCCTCTTCCCACACATCCTCTGACACGTCCGGTAGGTTATTGATCTTGCCTTCAGTCACGAGGAACGAGATGGAATCTGCAATCTCTTCAAGGTCCGGCTCAAGGATTCCGACGTCCAACGCGAGCTCGCACGCCACATCATGCGTACTGTCGGAGAACAAGTTGAATGGAAACTTGATCTCCTTCGACTTGCCATCGATCGTCAGCCGGAGGTACAACATGATGCTGTGTTCGTTCTCTGGGTCCTTCTCTGCTCGGATCTCGTGGCGTCTGCCGCGCTTCCGAGGAGCCACATTAGTGTTGCTGGTGTTGCTTGAAGCTGACAGTGGCCGACTGTTTGGCTGTTCAAGATGCACTGGAGGGATCGGCGGGTCGCCCTGAGCTTGAAAACTCGGACGTCTCAGATGACTGTAATCCACTTCAGAAGTCACTCGCTGAATGACCGGTTGCGGCACGGGTGTTGGCTGCGCAGCAGAAGCTGGATTCATTGGAACCGCCACCAGCTCAGCAAGCGCTGATGCAGCTCCTTCACGATCAGCAGCACTTTCTTGGGCGGAGGCTCCTTCATGCTGCTTGATTTCACCATCAGCAGTTGCTGAAGGACTCTGTCCTGCTTCATCCTCTGAGTACTCTTCTGCCTTTTCGAGCTCCAGGCGATGTCCACGACCACCCATGACGTTCATGCGGTTGTTCTGGATCTTGGTCTCACTTCCTGGCATCGTGGCAAGAAACTGGTTCACATTGTGATCCACATCCTTCTTTCCGGAAAGAGGACCGTCGACCTCGGGGGCGTTGGCCGGTGCAGCGGCTAGAGCTGAAGTAGCAGCGACAGGTGGGGCCGATGGAGGCAATGGTGCTGCTGCCAGAGCCTGGTGCTGAGGCTGCTGCCGTACTACTTGATCTGCTGGTGGATGAGTCGGCGGCAAGTCGACCATGCGATGTTTCCCCGCAGACTTCTCTTCCGCTGGAATGTCGTTTCTTGATTCCGAGGATCCCAAAGGATTGACGCCGCGCATACCCGCAGCAGCACTGGTGGTCGACGATGTGCTCGAGAGCTCTTCAGGTTCAAGCGAAAGCGAAGGAAACATCTTCCGACGATCTGTCATGTTTGCTTGGTCACTGCCTTTTGAGCAGCTTTCCATGTTCAATTCTTCGGCAAATGACTCCTCACTCACGTGCGCCAGGCGCTTCTGCTCTTGCTTCATCTCGCGCTCCAGCTCGTCTTCTTCTAGACATCGCACCATCTCTCCGTCGTCGTCTTGGGCTTTCAAAAATGGGTGGTCGAGCAGGTACTCCGCCGAGACGTCGATCAATCCGTTTCCGCGAGACAGGCAGAGCTCAATGAAGTCTTTCGCTGCTTGGCTGACGATTCGCTGCAACCCTCTCGGACGAATGCCAGCTGTCACCTTCTTGTAAATCTGCGCGGGGTTGATGCATTCCGAATACGGAACTTCCTTCGTCACCATCTCGAGCACGCACATACCAAACGCGTAGATGTCCACTTTCTCATCGTAGCTCTCGTCGTACAGCTCTGGCGCCATGAACTCCGGCGTGCCGAGCACACTCTGCGCGCGCGACTTCTTGTGCACCGCCAACTGCGTGGACAACCCAAGGTCTCCGATGCGCAAGTCCCCTGTGTTCCCGTTGATGAAGATGTTGTCGCATTTCAGGTCGCGATGGATCACCGGCGGGTTCTGGCTGTGCAGGTAGTGCAGCCCTTCCAGAATCTGGATGCACCACCGCTTGATGATCTTCCACTTCACGAACTGCACGCGCTTGATGTACGATTTGAGCGTGCCTGATGTCATGATCTCCGTGATGAACACCACCTGGTTCTTCTCTTTCGAGAACCACGAGCCGTAGAAGTTGATGATGTTCTTGTGCTCAAGTTTCTGCAGCAACTGCACTTCCTGGATGATTCGCGTCTTCTCTGCACTCGGGAGCACGCCAATGTCAATCGCATTCCACGCCACGTCAATCCCCTGGTCCGTGTCGTACGCCTTGTATACCGTCTTGTACGCGCCAGTTCCGAGCTTGATGTCGAACCGAATGTAGCGTCCGCGAGGCGAGTGCTCGACCGGTCGATCGCCTTCATCGCGCTTGTAGACCCCGCTCTCGTCCATTGCGCTGCTATCTGCTACCGCTTTTCGCCTGCTGCTCGCTCTTCACTCTTTCACTCGCGCGCTTGTGCTGCTCAGCTGCTGATCGCTGTTCTGCTTCTTCTAGTTTCTCTCTGATCTCTGATTGCGCGTGTCACGCAATGCGCATCAATGCCTTGGCTTCTTCTCTCTCTCTCTCTCTCTTTCTCGATTCTGCAAGCACGCGCGCCGCCAATTGACTCACCAACGAGCAAGCAAACAGCGAGTTTGCGCAACCGATTCCGCAGCAAACCAGCAAGTCCTTCCGCGAGCACGACGAGCCCGAACGATGCACAGACTCACTTACACGCGCGCACTGTCGATCAGCCCCTCGCGTGAGATGCAACTGAAGGCGAAGCAGAAGGCGACGAAGAACGACGACCTGGTCTCGTTGACTCGCTCACACAGACACGCAGCAGAGACGACGCCTTTGCGCTGGGCTGGACACCGCGAGTCACGAACGGAATGGGAGGAGAGCGCCTGTGGGGAAGGGGGAGCGGACGGACGGACGCGGCGATGGGGAGGGAGGGAGTGCACACCGAGTGAACAAGTGAACGCGGGCTGCTTGCGCTGCTGCTTCTTCCGCTCCGCCGCTCGCTCGGTCGCTGCTGCGCGGGGCTGGGCTGGCTGCGTTTTTTAGCTCGGCAGGTTGCGCGGCAAGCCAACAGACAGGCAAGGAAGGCAAGAAGGCAGGTCGAGAAGCACTTTCAGGGCGGATGGGTGGGCGGGTTTGAGCTCGTCCGAGCACATTGGACAGCTGACTCGGGTTCAGTACGTCTTTGTGCACGGGTGGGCCCGGGACGCAGCCACGGGTTTAGCTGAAAAACCTCGCATCTCACTCCTCACAACCTTGTTTTGTGTCAAGGTTTTGCAGGGTTTTACGTGCAGAGAAAGCCCACACAAAAGAGAGAGAGAAAGAGAGCGAATCTCTCTCTTTTGAAGCAGCTGGCCGAACTTGACCAGGACGTTTCGGTACGTGGCCGCGCGGACTTTGGCGAAGACAAACTTCAACTTCTGCGCGATTTCATTTCGAACTGAAGGCAAGAACAGAAGACCAGTTCCACTTGCAAACGGGTTGGACTCACAGTTAAGTTACTTTAGGCTGCGTCGCATGGACGCCGACACATACACACACGACATTTACACGCGTCCCATCGCTGCTGGCACTGCCGCTGACGGTGCGAAGGCTTTCGAGTGGCGCACGCAGCAGCCGAACCGCTGCGCCCACTTGGAGCAGCTCGGGATCGCGCAGCGCGTGCCACCGCCGTGGGTGCGACAGCGGCCCTTGGAGATCGCGCCCTTCTTGCACCCGGGCTGCTTGCAGCGCGCACCGCCGCCGTGGGATTTGCAGAAGCCGCGCGACTGGACTGGTCGGAAGCAGCCGCTCATGCAGCACAGCTTCATGCCTTTGTGTACCGCGCACTTCTCCATGTGCTGCGCGACCCGCAGGCAGCCGGTCACCGCGCAGTATTGGGCCGACGACGAAGCGCAAGGTGAGTAGAGCTGCTCGTTGTACTCGTCCATTGCTTCATCTGGGGGCGTGCCGCCGTCCCAGATGATGGCATCGGCGCTGGGTGCAGCACTCAAGGGCGCCGGTCGAAGTTCCGAGAAGAGGTCTTCGATCTTGCTGGAGGTTCTGGGCGGCGAGCGCGCGTACCGCGGACGCTTGCTCTGCTCGAGCTGCTGTGGCACGGGGCTCCTCTTGGTGCTCGCTTCTTGCGCGCCCCATGACACAAGCTGCTGCAGTTTGTCTGCGACTGGCGACAAATGAGGGGCGCTTGGTGTCGCAGTGGATGAGCTTGTGGCGGTTTGCTGGACGGTACTCATACCGGCTGTCGGGAGCGGTGTTTGCAGCCCCTCGGTTTCGTTCGCGCCGCTGGGTTCAGCTGTGATGTTGAACTTGGAGATGCAGAGCGTCGTCGCGGCCGGCTGCGCATTTTCCTTCTCGTGCTGTCCGAGCAGCATCAAGCTCATCGCAGCCACTTCGGCGCTTCCGGCACCTTGAAGCTGTTCGTGGTCGTCATCGCTGCAGATGAGTCGCTCGTGGGCCGGGTTGAGGAGCTCGAGCATGTTCATCTTGGGCGGCAGTACGACTGCCTGCTTTCTCTGGCGGTAATGACCTGTCTTGTTATCAGCAGGCGCGCAAAACGGGGACTGAGCGAGGCGAAGAGGACAGCTGGACTCCTTTTTCTTCTTCTTCTTCTTCGCAGGCAGGCAGGCAGGCAAACTGTCGCCCGTCGAGATTCGCTGACGCCCAAGCCGTCACAGATTTTCAAGCCGAGAGAGAAGGAATCCAAATCTGCGACGAGGGAGATGTGCACCATCGTCGCCGGTGACGCTGCATTGCTGACACGCGCTCGAACCAACCAGCGAGCGAGCGATCAAAGAAAAGAGTTTATTCGTTTCGCTTGCGCAAGATGCACAGAGAGCGCGCGTCACCTGCGCGGGCATCAGAGCGCGACGCGGCGCATCTCAACGCGCACGCAGCAACCGCCATGCCCAGGCGTTCGGCTGAGAGCTCCGCGGACGCGCCAGAAGCACGACGACGACGGGTCGCGGGAGCGTTTGACAAGCTTTTCTGTCTGTTCGGTCGGCACAAGCCGTTTGGCTGGCATTTTTGTCACAGAATCTCCTTCCTGCGTGCGTCACCGCGTTCGATTTTCAACAACTGCCCTGCAGCTGGGATCAGGCGCGTGGATTCAACAGCAGTTTCCTGTGACGCGAAGATTCGCTTGCACAGATTTGCTCAAGCCTTCACGCGCGAGTCATCATGCAAAGGGTTATCCGTACTATTTCATTACACACATCTATTTATACAGGCTATCATAAATGACATCATCGTCTACTCTAGGCAAGCTAGCTATACTCGCCATAGACGATACAAGTGAGTTCGAAAGGGTACGTAAAGTGAGTATGCTCACTCGGCACTGTGACTCGAGACCACGAGATCACCACTGAGAGCCCCTCCAACTTCAACGTGAGATTCGATCCGCACACAAAAAGATATCGGTTGCTGCATTCCGAGCGCTTCTCCTTCTGTGCCTGGGCCGTGCGCTCCAGCCGCGTTGGAGTCGCACATCTGAGCCAGTCTGTGAGCACCTCGTGGTCGGACGCTCTCTCGCGCGCTTTCCCAGCTACTTGCGGTGCACTGTCTGCATGAGATGTCCGTGAGGCGAAATGGCCCAACCACAGCTCACAAGGCTCTCACGGGTGTCACACAGTCAATGGTCCGCTCTTGGCTTTCATCATGCACCGTTGCAAAAGAATCCGCTGGTGTCGGGTGGTTGTACTCAGTACTTTGAAAGACCTGACTGACTGCGCTGCCAATCGCTCGTTGAACGTCAGCAGGGACGTGCTTCCAGCGGAGTCGACGGGCCTCTCTTGTCCCGTTACCACACCACGTGCGTCAAGGTGCGAGCTCGCAGCGCGTTGCCGCTTGAGCCACTTTGCTCGCTTTCATCATCTATGATAATCGTCGTCAGCGCTCTCAATACGTCTCTTCACTTCAATGTGCGCTCTCTTTCAATCGAGCTCTCGTCGAATCAGTCAGTCGCCTGAGCTGTGCGACTCTGCTTGCGGTTGGCGATCATGCTGAGCTGCTTTCGAAAGTGGCAATGAGTGACGGCGGCGGTCACCGTTGTCAAGAGCTGTGCCAACTGACTGGCTGTACCCAAATGAGCAGGATAGGCACTCTTTGATTCGAGTTCGGACAGCAGCGACGTGACCTCCGGTGCTTATTAAAAGCTCATCACTGTCTCGACGGTTATCTTCAGAGTGGCCATCGCGCTCGCCAAGTCGCCGCAACAGCAAGCTCGAGCTGATCCTGTCCTCGTCGTCTCGAATGAGCCTTCTTTGAGAACACGCTCGACTTTGCGCGCCACTCGGAAGACCTCCATGACTGGATGAGCGAGCAGTGCCAGCTTTTCAGCGGCGAGCCGTGACTCACCAAGGTGTTCGTCGTGTGCACGCCCGAAGCCTTCGAGGACGTGATGAAGATCCAGTTCGACAAGACGTCACAGGCTGAGATCATCGTGGACAGCGTGGGTGAAGCGATCTTCATCGTCGACGGCGTGAAATAAACTCATCAGCGCAAGACTGCGAGCAACCTGTTCACGAAGCGTGCGTTGCGTGACTCCATGCCGGTGACCGCGGAGAAGCGCAATGTGCCATTGCACCACGCTCTTATGCAGGCGCGCGACGAGAACAAGCCGATCAATCTCTCCAAGTTGATGGCTGCGCTCACGCTCCAGGAGTTCGCTGAGATCGGCTTTGGTGTTGAGGTGGACTGCCTCACTCCGGGTCAAGTCCACCCTTTCCAGGAAGCCTTCGACAACTCGACACGCTCGGTCATGACACGTTTCTTCCGTCCACGCCGGTTCTGGAAATTCCAGCGCAAGTCGGGGATCGGTGAGGACGGCGCCCTCCAGCGATACAAGAAGGTGATCGACGAGATCGGCATGGAGGTGGTGCTCCACGTCGCACTGGTGGCAGTAGCATCGGCAGCAACAAGGACACCGAGAACGTTGTCTCGCTCTTCCTGGACAGCAGTGACGAGAACCCCGACATGAACCACCTGAAGGACATCGTGCTCGCGTGGCTGGCGGGATACACCTCGCAGACGCTCTTCTGGTTCTTCGTGATGCTCAGCAGACACCCGGAGGTCGAGCGCAAGATCAGAGTGGAGACCAAAGACAAGCTGCTGCAGCTCTTCCACAGTGAAGAGGCTGGTGCCGCACCAACTGTCGAAGAAAAGCACACGCGTGTGCTCTTGCCATCGTACGCGCTGGGCCGCATGAAGAGCGTTAAAAAGAAAGTGGAGCCCGGTGCTGTTCTCGTCTCGACACACACTCCTATGGCGCATTTTGCAAGTCTGTGCTGATTTGGAGGCCGACCCAAACGGCTCCCCCTTGAAGCTCTGGCGCCTGCCTTTTGTTGGAAGGCTTCAAATCTCAGATGAAAAACAGTCGGTCTCAACAGCACAGCGACCTGCCTCCTTCTCACGCTTCTGATCTGTTGAGCAGCAGGTACGCTGGAGAGCGACGCCATCTGAAACAAGCCACACACACACACATCAGAACTCATTCTTTCTCGGCGCTGCTGGCGGCAGGGGAGCACCACTTGGTGCAGTCCAAGATGCACCCATACCGGTGCAAGCCAACTTGAGAGAAAGCACAAGATGAGCTTGCAGAACAGGGACGAATCAAATTCGCTCAGCATTTACTGTCTCTCTGTCCACAGTGTCAAATGATACGAAAGCAGACGCGGTTTTGCATTGGAATTCATTTGACTGGCTCTTCCAGCATCTTCTTTGACTCCCTCCGTTTGTTTTACTCCATCGCAAATACACTGTGCCTAGTCGTTTCTTGTTTATGCTGAAATGCCGCACTGATCTGGTCAATGAGCAGAAGGCCCACTTCTGACTGTCGAGGCCGCGCCTCCTGTCTGTCTCCGTCCACTCACTTCCCAACCTTCCTCACCGCCAGCAAGAGCTGCGATATCTCCCCACGACGATGCTGTCGCTGCTGCACGAGGGGCGCGACCTGCTGCAGAGCTACGTGCCGCTGGGCTCGCTCGGGTTCATCGCTGTCTCGACCGCTGTCGTGCTGGCCGTCCTCGCCGCCGCCGTAGCCGCCACCAAGCGACCCGCCAAGGCGGCGTCCGCGCGCGTAATCCATCGGCCGGCGAGCACGCTGCCGTTCCTGGAGAACACGCTCGACTTTGCGCGCCGCGCGGCCGACATCCACGACTGGATGAGCGAGCAGAGCCAACAATTCAACGGCGAGCCGTGGCTCGTCAAGGTGCTCGGCCTGGTCGACATGCTCATCCTGGGCACGCCCGAGGCCTTCGAGGACGTCATGAAGACGCACTTTGACAAGTTCGACAAGAACGCGCAGGCCGAGATCCTCGTGGACATCGTGGGCGAAGCGATCTTCGCGGTCGACGGCGCCAAGTGGCTCCACCAGCGCAAGATCGCGAGCAACCTGTTCACGAAGCGCGCGCTGCGCGACTCGATGGCTGCGGTCGTGCAGAAACACATCGTCCCGCTGCACGAGATCTTCATCGAGGCGCGTGATACCGGGACGCCGATCGATCTCTCCAAGCTGATGGCCTCGTTCACGCTCCAGGCGTTCGCTGAGATCGGCTTTGGCATCGAAATGGACTGCCTCACGCCAGGCCAGGTCCACCCGTTCCAGGACGCATTCGACGGTGTCACGCGCTCGGTCATGACGCGCCTATTCCGTCCGCGATGGTTCTGGAGACTCCAACGCTGGCTTGGGGTTGGCGAAGAGGGCAAAACGTTGCGGTACAAGAAGGTGATCGACAAGATCGGCATGGAGGTGATGCTGAACTCGATCAAGGCGCGGCGCAGCGGCAGCAAGAAGGACTCCAAGGACGTCATCTCGCTCTTCCTGGACAGCAGTGACGAGAACCCCGACATGAACCACCTGAAGAACATCGTGCTCGCGTTCCTCTTCGCTGGGCGTGACACGACATCCCAGACGCTCTTCTGGTTCTTCGTGATGCTCAGCAGACACCCGGAGGTCGAGCGCAAGGTCAGAGTGGAGATCAAAGACAAGCTGCCACAGCTCTTCAATAGCACTGTGGTTGGTGCTGCACCGTCCATGGAGGAGGTCGAGAAGCTCCCATACCTCGAGGCTACAATCAAGGAGAGCTTGCGTCTGAACCCTGTGGTGCCGCTCAACGACCGCTCGGCAATGGAAGACCTCGTGCTTCGTGACGGCACGTTTGTCAAGAAGGGGACGCGCGTGATCTTCCCATCGTACGCGCTTGGAAGGAGCAAGAACGTCTGGGGTCCGGATGCTGACGAGTTCAAGCCCGAGCGCTGGATCGATCCAACCACAGGCAGCCTCATCCAGGTCTCGCCGTTCAAGTTCCCGGTCTTCCACGGCGGCCCGCGTCTGTGTCTGGGCATCAACCTCGCGATGCTCGAGATGAAGATCGTGGCCTCGAGTCTGCTGAGTAAGTTCCACATCAGCGTTCTACCAAACCAGACGGTCACGTACGACATCGCGCCCACGATCTCCGTCAAAGGAGTGGTGCTCATGGGCGTCACGAGCGCCGACGGCAGCGCTGATGAAGTGTGATCAATCGTAGATGTCCGATGTGTAAGAAAACAGCATTTTTGTCTTTCTCTTTTTCAAGTCTTTATTTTATTGCTTGTCAAAATTCTACTGTACTCTGGTTGACCACGAACAGTCGACGGAGCGTTTGCGTTGTGGAGGTGGAGTCGAACTGCCTCGTGGCAGCATGGATGCCAGTTAGTGGGCTACAATCGCTAACTCTCCACAGTGCTTTCGAGTTTCCTCTCGAGGTGGACACCGTGAACTGAGGCCCGCTTTCGAGTTCGCATTTCGGAAATGATTCGAGAAAAAACTGTTCGCCGTTCGAGGAAACGTCAGAATGCTGGAGTGCGAAACAAACTCCCACCATCCTCTCCCACTCTTCTGGATTGCATCGAACGCTATAGCACGCAATACAGGACAGGACGATATGTCCGCAAGTCGGTTCATCTTGGCTCGTCTCATTACGAAGATGCTGCTATTGCTTTGCCATCTGCGGAGTTGTGTACCTGGGTCGTGTGAGCGTCAATCCTTCTAGCCGCCTCGGAGCATGAGCAGCAGCTCCTGGTCAAACGCCCTCGCGCGCGCTTTTTCCGCCCTAATAACAAAAACACCAACCACGCAGGAGATGTCTGTCGGTCAGTGGCTCAATCACAATCTACAATGGCTCGCAGTTTCGCCTCACGAACCTGATTTCCGCTTCGAGCAGCTCAATGCTTCTGCTGCTGCTCTTGGTTCGCTCTTGGCTTTCGTCACTAGCATTTGCATCCACGATTGCCGATACACCGCTTGACTGGCTCACGCTCTCGATCGCTTGCTGCATGTCAACAGGGACGTGCTGGAGAGGCGGGTCGAGCAGGTCTCTCTTGTCCACGTTGCCGTACCATGTGCGCCAGTTCGAGCGCAGCGCAAGCGATTCCAGGAACGCATTGCCGCTTGAGCTCGTCTGATCGTCATCGTCGTCGACGCTCTCGATGTACCGCTTCTCTTCGACGAGCAGTTTCTGAGCACCTAGTCCTTGTTGAGTCGATTGAGCTGTGTGACTCTGCCTGCTTTTGCTGGCGGTGCTGAGCTGCTTTCGAGGGGACAGTGAGCGGCGACGGCGGTCACTCACGGGTCGAGGCGGGAACGACACCTGCTGGACAAAGTTCGCGTGGCCCTTCGAGAGGAACCACGAGCTCAACGGTGATGTCGTGAGTGCGAACTGTGTCAGTGAAGACGCAGGCAGTGATGACGACGAGGCAGACACAGCTGAAGAAGTTTGCTCGGAAGTACTGGGCCCCATTCCGAATGAAGCGCCCCACGAGCGCTTCTTCTCAGACTGAGGTGCTGGCAGAATCTCAATTCTGGATGGTGTGCGCAGACTGGGCTGTGCAAACGAGCTCCGGACAAACGCGCGGTAACTCGGTTCAGTCGAAATTGGTTGTGGGGGTGCTGTAGACGTCGAACGAAGCTGCTGCACCAGCACTGGAAGAAGTGGTGGTCGTACTGCTGGTGCTGGGAGTGATGAAGCGATCGGCTCCCCCTGCTTGGCTTCTTCAGATTTTACCTCTGGACGCTCACCACGTTGTCTTTCTGGAAAATCCGACTTGAGCATTGTCGAGCTCTTGATTTCTTGAGGTTCTGGTTGAGGAAAAGCGTGCAGCTCGCCAACTGAACACTCAACCTTCACTTGGTGCTCGACCTCTGTGGTTGTCTCTTCACTTTCCGGTGTTTCAACTGGCGATGTCGCCACTTCGCCGGGATTCTCCACCACCGGAGCGATGTCAACAGGATCAGGCAGCATTGGGATCTCGGTCCCCTCAGTCTCAGTCTCATCGTTGCCAGGACTGGTTGCTGTTGGAGTTGACATCTCAGTCTCCTGGGCGTTAGTCTCATCGTTGCCACTGGTTGCGGAGACGAGCTCTGGCTCCGGCTGCAGAAACAAATCGTCGGCTTCGAAATCGTTCGTTGGGCCTGGCGAGTTCGTGAGCCAGTCGTTCAGCAGTTCGTTCCCGACGGGAGACGGCGAAGCGACTTCGTGATACGACTCCATCTCTTCATCCTCCTGTGACTCCATCTCTTCATCTTCGGTTTCTGAATCTGAGTGCTCCGAGTCAGTGCTTGTGAGGGAGATGACCTCGATAGACTGAGGTTGCTGCGAAATGACGGCTCCAGCCTCTTCTTCACGGATGGCAGGTGCGTCTGGCGTAGCTTGTACATCAAGTGGCGTTGGTGACTGCACATGATGGACAGTGGGGGACTCCGGGACAGTCAAAATCGCTGTTTGGACGTTCTGGAGAGCATTCGAGACGACGAGATCAATGCCTTTTGTGGCTTCGTCACCGATAGAAAGCGCTTCTTCACGAATGACAGCATGCGAGTCAGGCATGACTTGCGTTTCTGGTGTGCAAATCTTTGGATCTTGGACAGTGGGTAATTCTTGGGCGGTCGGACTCGGCGATTGAACAGTCTGGACAGCTTCGTCGACAGGTGATGAGGCGCTTTCCACACGTTGAGATTCGTCTGCAGCAGTTGTCTGGCTGAGCTCTTGGCTCTGCGACGTGGCTGGAGTGGCTGAGCCCACTTTAACATCAGACTCCTCCGTAGCTGCTGCCTTGGACACTGGTGCGGCTACAGAAGCTGCAACAGCAGTTGCAGAAGCTGAACTGGAGGCCTCTGACTTGGTATCCTAACAAATAGAAAATACTGTCAGCCCTACGACATCAACACATTGAAATCAGTGACAACAGGGAGAACCGGTCTTACCTGCTGCAATTCTACTGCTGGGGTCGCCTCTGTTGGTCCAAGCACAGAAAGTTCAGGAGTTGACGCCGCTGCTGCCTCAACTGGGACTTCACTGGACGCTCTAGCAGTTCTTCTGTTAAGCACCACCATCTTCGGCTTCTTCGCGACCAGATTCTCTTCAAAGACCGAGTCTGCAGCCGCTACGTCTTCCATAGGTGGTTGGCGAATCGTCTTCTTCGGAGGCTGCGTTGCTGTCGCTGTGAGCTGCTGGTTAACCTATAAAGCCACACACAGCGAAGCAAGGGGTGCAATTAGAACCTGCAAGACAGCCACAACAATTGCGACACAACGCGCGTTATTACACCTCGTCGATCTTTCGCTTCACCTTGAGTTTTGGCTTTGGTTTGCTCCCTGCGGCAGTTGAGACGGGAGTCTGCTGAGCAGCTCTCTGCTGCTGTTTCTTTGGAACTCGTTGAGCAATAAGCTGCTGCTGCTGTTGATTCTCCAGTTTCTGCTTCTTCTTCGCGGGCTTGAGCGACGACGAATCAGCGGGTTTCTCCGAAACGGCATCAGTAGCTGCATGCGAAGAGCTCCTCGTGTTGATCGCTGGTGTCGCTTTCGGAGCAGCCACGCTCGCCTGCGCTGCCTTTTGAGGCTTCTGTCGTTTCGTTAGAGCAGGTTGCGTCCCACCCTGAGATTTCTTGTCTCCGGTCTGCTTAGTGTCCTTGGCAGTGCCGGCTGCTGCGGTAGCTGCTGCTGCTCTCGACGACGCGGCCGCTTCAGCAGCCTTTGCCGCTGCTTTGGCGGCAACCGCGCCTGCGTGAAGACGTCGTTTCTTTTTCTTCTTCTTGCCCGACTGGTCCGACTGTTGCTGCTGCTGTTGTTGCTGCTGGTGACTCACAGGCTGCACGACAGCGCTCTTCTTCTCTGCCTTGGCGTTCGTTGCTGCCGCAGCAGCATTGCTGCTCTTCTTGTTGCCTCCACCACCAGACGCATTGCTGCTCTTGCCACCGCCGGCAGCAACGCGCGCGGCTGGTTCCTGCACAGCAGCGGTGGCCGCCCGCTTGGCCTTTGCCTTCTTCTTGCCGCCGCTGGTACTCCTGCCCGCAGCGGCGTTGCGTGCAGGAGGAGCGCCGCCGCCACCTCGGCTGGCCTTGCCATCCATCGTTTTTGGTCGTTGTTTGGATTGGAAATGGAGAGGCTTCCTCGAGTTGGAACATGTAACTGATAGGCAGTCGTTACAGCTTGAGATTCCAACGAACCACACATGAGTTTATACAGCCTTCTGCATCCCCCAAAAGCCCTCATCCACAGTGCTGAACTTGTGAGCCACGCTCGACTCGACCCCAGTCCGAGCTCAACACGCGCTTTGGGGTCTCAATCAGTGAAGACACGATTAAGCGCTACCTCAAGACATTCGCGATGAAGAACTCGGACTTTGGGGGAACACGGGCAGCGCCTGGCGAACCGAGGAATCAGTTTGGCGCTGCGGAGGCGGTTCTGCACGCAATCAAGTCTGCTCGGCGCCGAGTCCTTGTTTGCATGCACATATGTTCAGGCGCCATACCGACGTGCGCCTCGAGGTTTACGGCTAGCTCACGCATAACAAGGTATTGTATACTCATAGCATGGCCCATGGCCACGCAGCCTCCACGGCGAGCGTCGGTCTCCTCCACAACACCAACCAAACCATCCTGCGTCGGAATCGAACACCAATTTTAAATGGCCAGCCTCACACTGTCGCTTCAGCTTGGACACCACTGCGTGAGAGATTTGCAGCATCTTAAAGCAGCATTTAAAAAACAAACAGGTGTGCAGCATTTAAAAAGCTGCAGTCAGCGGAGCTTATCGTTCGAAGTTTCACCCACAGGTGTGGCGACAAGCGCTATCCCTATTGCAGAGTAGAAGTGTTGGAGCTTTCAAACGGCAAGGCGAGTTCGCACGCGTGGTCGCCAGACGTCGCGACACACAGGCGGAGGCGTTGGGCTGAGGGCAAGACCAGATCTGCTGGCTGCTTGAGTTCGTCGGGCACTCTGGTCGCTGCAAACTTGAGCTGTCTGAACGTTTTGCCCCGGTCGTCCTTCAAACCAAAGGAACAGTTGGCGCTGCTAAAACAGCGAGGTGATCGCGTCAACGACTCTGGTGAGTGATGGTTTTGATGACGCTACAAGCTATATATTTGGCCTGTAGCTCCAGCTTTTCCTTCATATGTCGTTTTGTGTACTCGAGTGACTGTCAACGACCTTTTATCTTGACGAGTCCACCGTATGGCGCAGATACTCAGTAAGCAGGTTACTAGCAATATGACATGTAATAATCCAATCAAAGGTGCCCATCCTCCTCGGCTGATTACGCTTTCCTTTCTCAGCCAATGAAATGGCTCTGATCAGTGTTTTCAGCCAAAACGTACTCTAAATCGCTGCAGTTCACAATTCGGTCTTGAATACCGGCATCGTGATTTGTACATTTGTGGGACACACGAAAAATCGGTTTCGGTTCTGCCGTTGGGAGCTCTTCAACGACTGACTGACTGACTGACTGGCTCGAGTGAGGTCATCGGCTCCAAGCCAAGCAAAGCAGCGCCGCACATTCGTTCGAGAAGCAGCGAGGCAAGAGACGTAACCAACAACCCATCGAGCGCGAACGACCGGTGGCTGCTGCTGCTGCTGCTGCTGCTGCTCTCTCTCTCCACACTCCTCACTCTTCATTCGGCCTCCTGCTGCGCACCCGCAACGTCTCAAGGAGCCGAACCGACAGACGACTTGTGGCTGGGGTGAGCTCAACTTGACCTGAGCAAAGCAACATCTTCGCGATGGCGGTCGGCAGCAAGAACGAGAAGAAGCCGCTGCTGGCGGACGCTGCGGACGCGAACAAGACCGAGTACCAGCCGCTCGTGCAGCACGGCGAGAACGACGCCACCGCCACGTGGGACCACAGCGATGGGCTCGGCGACCGCTACCCGTCGCAGTACTCAGGCTTCTGCGCCTCCGTGTTCTTCACGTGGGTCACGCCGCTCATGAAGCTCGGCAACGAGCGGCCGCTTGAGAACGACGACTTGTTCCAGTTGGATCCTTACAACCGCGCCGAGAGCATCTCGCAGCGCTTCGCCGACAAGTGGGCGCTGCAGAAGACGAAGGCTCGCCCGAGCCTCGCGTGGGCGCTCGCGACGGCCTTTGGCGCCAAGTTCGTCATCGCGGGCTTCCTCAAGCTCATCCACGACTCGCTGCAGTTCGTGGGGCCGATCATCATCAAGGACATCATCGCGTACCTGAGCGACCCGGAGGCGCCGCTCTCCGAGGGACTCTCGTACGCGGCCGTGATCTTCGTCTCGGGCGTCGTCCAGTCTTTCTCGCTGCGCCAATACTTCTTCTACTGCTTCGAGACGGGCATGCAGCTGCGCAGTGCGATCGTCACGGCGGTCTTCGACAAGTCGCTCGTGCTCTCGGCCTCGGCGCGCCAGCAGAAGACGACCGGTGAGATCACGAACCTCATGTCCATCGACGCGCAGCGCCTGCAGGAGCTCACGCCGTACCTGCACGGCATCTGGTACGCGGCGTTCCAGATCATCGTGTCGTGCGTGCTGCTGTGGCAGCAGATCGGCGTGGCGACCTTCGCCGGCGTGGCTGTGATCGTGCTCATGATCCCGCTCATCTCGCTCATCTCGCGCGCGATGCGCGGTCTGCAGAAGAACCTCATGAACATCAAGGACGAGCGCATCAAGATCTGCCACGAGGTGCTCTCGGGCATCAAGGTGATCAAGATGAAGGCCTGGGAGACGTCGTTTGCGCAGCGCGTGATGAAGTACCGCGACGACGAGCTCAGCCGCCTGCGCGTGTACGTGTTCGCGCAGTCGGGCTCGAACACGATCTTCTCGATTGTGCCGGCGCTCGTGACCGTCGTGTCCTTCCTCACGTACGTGCTGCTGGGCAACACGCTGGACGTTGGGACGGCGCTCACGAGTCTCGCGCTCTTCAACATCCTGCGCTTCCCGCTCTTCATGCTCCCGCAAGTGATCAACAATATCGTCGAGGCGAGCGTGAGTTTCGAGCGTCTGCGCAACTTCTTCCTCGCCGAAGAGCGCGTCAAGGTCGGCCAGGGCAGCCTCAAGGACGTCGGCGTCTTGGTGCAGAACGCCGACTTCAAGTGGGAAGGCGTTGCTCCAGCTGCTATTGTCCCAACGGCTGAAGGCGCGGCTGGTGCTAAGCTTGAGAATGGCGGTGAGCTCACTGACGCACCGGTGCTGCGCAACATCTCGTTCAGTGCCAAGTCGGGACAGCTCCATGCCGTCGTGGGTCAAGTGGGCAGCGGCAAATCGACCTTCCTGAGCGGGATCCTGGGCGACGCCCGCCTCACGAGTGGCGACGTAGCACTGCGTGGCTCCGTGGCCTACGTCTCGCAGCAGCCGTTCATCCAGAACGCGAGTGTGCGTGAGAACATCACGTTTGGCCTCCCGTTTGACCATGCGCGCTACGAAGAGGCCGTGCGCGTGAGCTGCCTGAAGAAGGATCTCGCGATCCTCCCCGGCGGCGACCGCACGGAGATTGGTGAGAAGGGCATCAACCTCAGTGGTGGCCAGCGCACGCGTGTGGCCATCGCACGCGCCGTGTACCAGAACGCGGACATTTATCTGCTGGACGACGTGCTCTCGGCGGTCGACTCGCACGTGGGCAGCGACATCTTCGCGCACTGCATCAAGAAGGCGCTCAAGAACAAGCTCGTGGTGCTCGTGACCCACTCGCTGACCTTTCTGAACCATTGCGACAACATCGTCGTGCTCTCAGACGGCAAGATCGTCGAGCAGGGCTCGTACAAGCACGTGATGGGGAAGAAGGGCGTGCTCGCACAGATGATGCTCAACTACACGGAGAGCGACAAGGAGGAAGAGAGCGGCGCCGAGGCGGACGACTCGGCCTCGGACGTTGAGAGCGACAGCGACAGTGAGAGCGGGGACGACGGCAACCGCTCGCGCAAGAGCTCCACGCGCGTCTCGCGTGCCTCGTCCACGCGCAGCGACGACAGCAAGGTTGGCTATGAGGACGGCGAGCAGCTCATGGTGGACGAGGACCGGTCTGTGGGCGACGTCTCCTGGTCGGTCTACAAAGCCTGGATCAACGCTTTCGGGGGGATATTTGCCGGCTCGATCGTCGTCATAGGTTTCGTGGCCGCGCAGGGCGTGACTCTATTGGCCACGCTCTGGATCTCGTACTGGTCCGAGGAGGCGCAGAAGTACCCGGACTCGCAGATGTACTATGTGTACGTGTACATGGCGCTGAACGCCGTGGCGGCGCTCACGATGTTCGTGCGTGTGCTGCTGCTGTACCTGGGCTCGCTGCACGCGAGTCGCCTCATGTTCAACGACCTCTTGTCCCGTGTGCTGCGTGCACCCATCTCATTCTTCGACACGACGCCGCAGGGCCGCATCGTGAACCGCATGTCCAAGGACGTCTACACGGTGGACGAGAGCATCCCGGCGACCTGGAACGGCTTCCTGAGCACGCTCGTGAGTGTGTTGGTGACGCTGGGAACGATCTCGTACATCACCCCTGGCTTCATGGTCATCCTCGCTCCGGTGCTGCTGAGCTACTACGTCTCGCAGCGCTACTTCATCAAGACCTCGCGTGAGCTCCAGCGCCTGGACTCGATCTCGCGCTCGCCCATCTTCGCGCTGCTCTCCGAGACGCTCGACGGCCTGCCAACCATCCGCGCCTACGGCGTTGAGAACAAGTTCATGGGCCGCAACCAGCTCCTCTTGGACAAGAACCAGCGCGCGTACTTTCTCAACTTCTCGGTCAACTGCTGGCTGGCGCTGCGTCTCGAGTTTGTCGGTACGGTGATCGCCTCGGGTGCCGCCCTTGCGGCCGTGCTCGCCCACGGTACGAATGGCGCCCAGGGCACGGCGTTTGCTGGGCTCGTGGGCGTGTCGCTCACGTACGCTTTCAGCGTGACGCAGTCGCTCAACTGGACCGTGCGCATGATCAGCCAGCTGCAGACGCAGATGATCTCGGTCGAGCGCATCAAGACGTACTCGGAGATGCCGACGGAGGGTGCGCTCGAGAGCCGCGCGGACCAGAAACCGAGCTTCGACTGGCCCACTTCGGGCAAGATCGCTTTCAACCAAGTGAGTCTGCGCTACCGTCCGGGTCTCCCGCGAGTGCTTCGTGGTCTCACGTTCTCCGTGAACGCGCAGGAGAAGATCGGCATCGTGGGCCGCACGGGCGCCGGCAAGAGCAGCTTGATCGTGGCGCTCATGCGTCTCACCGAGCTGGACGCCGGCAACATTGTGATCGACGGTGTGGACATCAGCAAGATCGGTCTGCACGACCTGCGCGCCAAGATCGCGATCATCCCGCAGGACCCGGTTTTGTTCTCGGGCTCCGTGCGCTCGAACCTGGACCCGTTTGACCAGTTCTCGGACGAGCAGATCTGGACGTCGGTCAAGCGCGCGCAGCTGGACAAGGCCGTGAGCTCGCTCGAGGACGTCGTGGACGAGAAGGGCTCAAACTTTAGCGTGGGCGAGCGTCAGCTGCTTTCCATCGCGCGGGCGTTGCTGAAGCGCTCCAAGGTGATCCTCATGGACGAGGCCACGGCGTCGATCGACACGGAGACGGACCGCAAGATCCAGCAGAGCATCCGCGAGGAGTTTAGAGATTGCACGTGCCTCACGATCGCGCACCGCATCAACACGATCCTGGACGCCGACCGCATCCTCGTGATGGAGAAGGGCACGGTGGCCGAGTTCGGCCCGCCGGGCGAGCTCCAGAAGAAGCACAACGGCATCTTCAAGTCACTCGTGGATCACTGGCGCCAGAGCAACGAGGACAAGTAGGCCTTCCAGGCGTGGTTGGTAGGCAGTAAGGCAGGCGAACCTAGGCTTTCTGGGAGATCTTAGTCGATACACCAAGAGAGAGAAAGCAACTGCGTGGTGGACTCAAATGCAGGAGCTCCCACACAAGAACAGCAACACAAACAATACAACAACGTATGTGACTAGATAACCGAGTTCTCGTGGTCCATTGTCTTTAGCCCGGAGCTGCTGAGCTTGCTCCTTCATCACCTTGCCGCGGCCTTACCGGTTCCCTTGGGCATCTTCTTGTTGCGCGAGTCCTCGATCTCTCTCGTCTTGTAGTAATGCGGCGCGAGCTCCGTGAGCCACTCGGCCTTGATCGGGATCACGGAGCGCATGTACTCCTTGGTCGTGAACGCGAGCTCGTGGTACACGACCCAGCGCGGCACCTCCTCGAGCTTGATCAGGCACGAGCTCGGGTGAATGTACACCGAGTGCGCCTGCTTGACTGTCTTGTAGTGGCCCGAGCTGTCGAGCTTGGCCGTGTTGTAGAAGTACCCGGCGCAGATCGCCTTGCGGATCACCTCGTGGTCCGCGCGGTTGCTCTTGCGCGCGAGCTCCACGCGGTCGCAGAGGCCCTCGAGCTGCTCGCGCACGTCGCGCGCCGTCTTGAGTGAGCGCATGATCACGAAGTTCTCGTACGTCCACTGCGTCGAGTAGTTCGTCTCGACCCACTGGTTGTACACGTTCATGAGCGTGATGTGGTCCCCGCCGCCGCCGCGCGCAAAGTTCAGCCGTGCGTTGTCCGCGTGCACCGCCTTGTCCTTGGGTCGGTAGAAGATCGAGTTGTTCACGCTCAGCATCGCACACACCGTCATAATCTCCTCCGTGCACCCGAACTTCTCCGAGGCCACGAGCGCCTTGGACATCATCGGGTCGAGCGGGAACTCGGCCATGCGTCGGCCCAGCTTCGTCAGTTCGCCGCGGTCGTTTAGTGCGCCCAGCGCGTACAGCTGCTCCAGCGACCGGATGAGCGCCTTCTCCGGCGGCGGGTCCATGAAGTCGAAGTTCAGCAGGTCGTTCACGCCCAGCGACTTCATAAGCAGCACGACGCTGCCCAGGTTCGTGCGCTGGATCTCCGGCACCGTGTTCTCGTCCAGCTCGTTCTTGTACGACCACGCAGTATACAGGCGGAAGCATTTCCCCGGCGCGGTACGTCCCGCACGCCCCGCTCGCTGGTTCGCCATGGCCTGGGACACGGGCGCTACGAGCAACGACTCCATGCCCGTCTGCGCATTGTAGTTGGTCTGTTTGCAGAAGCCCGTGTCAATCACATAGCAGATGCCTGGGATCGTGAGCGACGTCTCGGCAATGTTGGTACTCAGCACGACCTTGCGCGCCCCCGGTGGCGTCGGTTCAAAAACCTGCGCCTGACGCTCCGAAGGTAAAGTCGCGTAGATCGGACGGATGAGCAGCTCTCGTATCCGCGAGCCGAGCCCTCTTGTGCGCTGTAGTAGCACCTCCTCCGCCGCTTCGATCTCCTCCTGGCCCGTGAAGAACACGAGGATGTCGCCCAGAGGCTGCGTGACGTGGATGTGCAGACACGTGATGATTGCGGCATCCAGGTAGTCGGCCTCGGGCGCCTTCGTGTACAAAATGTCGACCGGGAACATGCGGCCGGGGATCTTGAAGATCGGCGCGTCGTCAAAGTACTCGCTGAACTTTGTCGCATCTAGCGTGGCACTCGCAATGATGATCTTGATGTCGTCTCGAAAGCGCGCGACGTCCTTGATCAGTCCAAAGAGGATGTCCGTGTCCAGCGTGCGCTCGTGGGCCTCATCGATGATCATCACGCTGTACGATTTCAGGTCCGGCTCGGTCAGGAACTCGCGCAGCAGCATACCATCAGTCATGTACTTGATCACGGTCTTCTCGTTCGTACAGTCCTCGAAACGGATCGAGTACCCGACCTCGTTGCCGAGCTTCACGTCCATCTCCTGAGCCACACGCGCGGCCACACTCATGGCTGCGACTCGACGCGGCTGCGTACACCCGATCTTCCCGAGCTCCGAGTAGCCGATCTCGTGGAGGTATTGCGGGATCTGCGTGGT
Organism: Globisporangium polare; assembly: GCA_023333845.1. Lineage (NCBI taxonomy): Eukaryota > Oomycota > Peronosporomycetes > Pythiales > Pythiaceae > Globisporangium > Globisporangium polare. The sequence goes on along the minus strand of JAASFQ010000162.1, from coordinate 6,558 downwards.
TTTGCCCGAGCCCGTCTCACCTTCGATGATGATCACCGAGTAGTTGCGGATCGCCTCGAGCAGCTGCTCTCTATAGGGGAAGATCGGCAGGCGCTTGCGTCCTTCCTGCATGGACAGGTTCTTGGACTCCTCCATCTTCTCACGGGCGTCCTTAATGTCCTGTTCGCTCACGTGCTGCCCCTTGAGCATCTGCTCGGAGATGAAGTCGATCTGGTCGTCAAAGACGTAGTCGTACTCGGGCTCATTGTCGCGCTGCTTCTTGTCCTTCGCGCCGAACTTGGACTTGGCCATCTTCACCTGCGTCTCCTCCCACACCTCCTGCTCTGTGCGGAAAACCTCTTCCTCCTCGTACCGGTCGGTCAGCAGCTCCTCCTTCTTGCGCACGCGGTTGCCCTCGTCGTCCACTTCCTCGTACGAGTCGGGGATCTGGTACCCGTCCAGCGTCTCCTTCTTGGATCGCGCCTTCGCGGTCTCTAAGATACGCTGGTTCAAAAGCATCTGCTGTTTCTCCTTCTCGGTGCGGTCGCCCTCTTCGAAGAGCTCGCTCTCGTCCTTGAGCTGGTACTCGAGCAGCTCGAGCTCCTTCTCCTCGCGCTTCTTCAGGTACTCCTGGCGCGAGAGCTCGCGTAAACGCGCCAGCTTGTCTCGTAAAGCGCTGTTCGCGGATTGCGCCACCTCACCGCGCGTCGACAGTTGCGCGATCTCGTCCTTCGTGAGCCCGCCGCGTGACTTGCCGCCTTCGCCGTCGTCGTCGCCCTCTTCTTCCTCACCCCGGCGGCGCTTGCGGGTCTTGTCGTCGTCGCGCTTACGCAGCCGCTCCGCGAACGCGTCGCGCTCCTCGCGGTCCCGACGGCGCGCGCGCTCTCCCTCCGACAGGTCCCCATCGTCGTCGTCGTCGTTGTTGTCACGATCGCCCTTTGCCGCCGCCTCCACGAGTTTCTTCGTGCGGTGGTCGTGGATCACCACCACCTCCTCCTCCGCCTCTGCGTCGTCCACACTAGCGTCGGACGAGCCTGCGCGGCGGCGGCGGTCGCGTCGGCGGCGCGCGAGGTCGTCCTTGCGGTCACCACTCGATCTGCTGCTCATGGTTGCTGCTTCCGTCTGTGTGATCTTGTTGCGAGTGAACGGGTGCTCTTTCTCGCGCTCCAGAACTATGTCGGGATGACACTTGATGTTTGAAATGCACGTTTTGGCTTTGCAATCACAAATTAATCGGTCCGCCGACCGCTTGACCGGTAATGCCGGTCATTTAGCAGAACTGTTGTGCTATCAACATAAAGATGTGGGCTGTCAACATAAAGGCTTTTCGGCAACCTTCCCCCAAGCAAGCATTCGAACTCTTCTCGAACTCCAGAGCAAGGGCTTTCTATTTCCCACCCGATCGTTCCCTGGACGCGAGCATTTCATTGTCCTCGCGTCCGTGTTTGCCGCACCCAGCGCAGTCAATACGGTCCGTCAACTTCTCGAAGGGCCCAACTTCAGCTCCATGGATGACTTCGCGTTCTCCTCGATGTTCGTCGAGAAAAGGTTGGGCTCAGGATCAGAGAAGATGAACACCGTGTCCCTGCTTGTCATCACGTTTTCCGACCAGCTCATGGACCCTGACCAGATCGTTTCGCTGTCAAATACTGTGTTTTTGTCGTGCAGCACGGAAGTCGCTGATGCCTCGTTCCATGGGCTCTGGTTTACAAGAACGCGAACGCTGGCCCGCACCAGCTCCGGAAGACGGCAGTCAGTGGACGAGCGTTTCGTGAACTCGACGAAGACTCGGACCACCACCACACCCCGCCGATAGGCGTCGAAGATTGAACAGGCGATGCTGCAGCGGTTATTCGAGTCCCACCAACAACTCCAATCCGTATTTGTCCAGGAAGGTTTATCCTTTTCCACGTCCTCGACAAGGACTCCAACGCGAAGCTTTTTCCCACCCATTACAAACTGATACAGTAAGGACTCTCATAAAGGGTTTGGAAGCTTAAATGGTTTTGACCAATGCGATTGGCTGAGATTGGGACTTGCACCCAAATGCATGTTTACGCCAGCACGCCGGCACCACCATCACAAAAACGAGTTGGACCGAACGAGCATGCTTTTCGTGGTCCAATTCGTTTTTGTTGGTCTCGCGCCTTGTCATTCTGTCAAGCGCCGGCTGCAGCACAGGCGGCTCTCTCTCTCTCTCTCTCTCTCTCTCAACCAAGCGCAAGCCATGCTCTCGGTCGCTGCGCTCCTGGCGCATCCGAGTCCGCAGAGCGTGCTCGCGGGGCTCGTTGCTCTACCGCTCGCGCTCTACGTCTGCGCGACGCTGCTCGCGACTGGTGCAAAGGGCAAGTACGAGCCGCTCTCAAAGGGGACACGCAGGGTCTGGCGTCCCGTGGGCACGCTGCCATTGCTCCAGAACACGATCTCGCTCGTGGTCCACGTGCCGGACTTCCAGGACTGGGTCGCGTCGCTCTGCAAGCACTTTGATGGCGAGCCGTTCTTGATCAAGGCGCTAGGCCGGCCCGACCTCATGGTGCTCTCCACGCCGCAGGCGAGCGAGGACATGTTCAAGAACGAGTTCGCGTGCTTCCCCAAGGGCGACTTCTTCAACAACAACCTGCGCGACCTGCTGGGCGAGGGCATCTTCGCCGTGGACGACGCCAAGTGGGTGCATCAGCGCAAGACCGCGAGCCACCTGTTCACGATGCGCGCGCTGCGAGACTCGATGACGACGACCGTGCAGAGCCACGCACTCGTGCTGCACAAGGTGCTCGCGCGTTCGGCCGATGAGCAGAGCTCCATCGATTTATTCAAGCTCTTCAACCGGTTCACGATCGAGGCGTTCGCGGAGATCGGCTTTGGTATCCACATGGGCTGTCTCGACTCGGAGGACGAGCACCCGTTCCAGACCGCGTTTGACAGCGCGCAGCGAGTCATCGCGCTCCGGTTTCTGCGTCCGGGCGGCTTCTGGCGGATGCAGCGGTTCCTGGGCATTGGCGCCGAGGGCGAGCTCAAGAGGAACATGAAGGCGATCAACGACACGGTGCTGGACATCGTCGCCAAGTCGCTCGCGCGCCGCAACGAGACTACTTCGAGTGGTACCGCTGAGAAGGGCAAGGACATCGTCTCGCTCTTCCTCGATAATGCGAGTCAGAACCCGGACTTTGCGGGCCAGGAGTTCGATCCCGTGTACTTGCGCGACATTGTCGTGAACTTTCTAATTGCGGGTCGTGACACGACGGCCCAGGCGCTCAGCTGGTTCTTCTACAACCTGAGTAGCCATCCGGAGGTGGAGAAGAAGATCCGCGATGAGATCACGGCAATGATCCCAGAGCTCGCAAGCGGTGCCATCACGACGCCGAGCATGGACCAAGTGCAGCACCTGACGTACCTCGAGGCGTCCCTCAAGGAGACGCTGCGCCTCCATCCATCAGTGCCGTTCCTGACCAAGGCCGTGGCGCACGACGTCGTGCTCTCTGATGGCACGTTCATCCGTGGGAATACGACCGTGGGTGTGCCTGCGTACGGCATGGGCCGCATGACGAGCGTCTGGGGTCCCGACGCCGAGCAGTTCAACCCGGACCGCTGGATCGACGCTGCGACGGGCAAGGTCAAGACTGAGTCGGCGTACAAGTTCGTGGCGTTCAACGCCGGCCCGCGCATCTGCCTGGGCATGAATCTTGCGATGCTCGAGATGAAGCTCGTGGTCGCCGGACTGCTAAGCAAGTTCCACGTGCAGCTGCTGCCGGAGCAGCAGATCACGTATGACTTCTCGCTCACGCTGCCCGTGCGCGGCGCAATGATGGCGTCAGTGACGCGTGCACCGCTATGAGTCATAGTGGAAGCAAGTCAAGTGTTGGTATGTGTGGCCCTTCGAATGTGCGTGTTGATGGCTGGTCGACACAGTGTGTGTTTATAAACAATTGAAGACCGTTCGCTCAAAGTCATTACTCGATCTTGTGTTCATGTCCGTTCTCTCCTGCTCGCACCAGCGCAGTCTTCCCGTTTATATCCACAGTGTCAGCATCAGCACCATTGTCGAGCAGTACTTGGACATGTTGGCAATGCCCTTGTTTGCAGCCAGGACGAGAGCAGTTCGCCCTCGTCTGTCCTGGACGTTCACAGCAGCGCCGTGTTGGATCACTGTTGTAGCGACGCTGACACAGTGCTCACGCTCCTAGCGCTGCTTTGCTAGTGGCCACGAGCATGCAAGTGCTGCTCTGCCACTGTGACCGCCGTCTCTTCGTGTTTGTGATGAATGACCTGAGGCACCACGACTTGCCTTTCAGGCCCTGTCCTGACAGGCTGGCTGGTTGGGGTCGCTCGTCGCGCCTCGCCTCGCCTCGGGTCGAGCGGCTCCTTCCTGCGCGCAGTCCATCAGGCCCTCACTGTTTGCATCCGTTATGACTGTCTTCTCGAGCATTAGGCAATTCTGCGTTTCACCATGCAATGCAGTGGAAAAGTCGCGACCTTTCCAGTAAGTGTGGCTCGAGATCTCGGGTCGGGAGGAGTGACTTGCCTTGAAGTCCAACGCCTTTGGAACACTCGAGCAGCGATGTAGAAAATGGATCTCGCCTCGCTTGCAGAAACGACTTTCGCCACACGTCACAGAGAATTTCCTGGCACGTCCGTGTCGCTTAGCTGCTGGCTGTGAAGAAAGCTGCCGTGCGATCGTAACGAACTTGCGCTCACGCTCACTTCTCCAAAAGCCCCCTCCCCAGCGAGCCCAGGCTCTTCCTTCGAACTGACAACCAGCCTTGGAAACCAACCACCCCACGGATCAACCCTCTCCTCATGAAGACACCAGTGGGGACGTTCACGTTCGCTGCAGCGCTGCTGCTCTGCTGCTCGCTACCCACCGTCAGCGGCTCGAAGATCGAAAAGTACGAGTCATCCAAGGTTCTGCGCGGGTTCCACCACCTGGTCGAGCGCGACGCCGACGCTGCGCACGTTCACGATGACTTCCTGGACGCGACCACGTCGACGGAGATCCGCTTTGTCGACAAGCTCCAGAGCGATGCTGACGCCTTCATCTCGGACGTGAAGACGTGGATCACTGGCGTCGCGGGAGACTCGCCGCAGTCCGAAGTGGTCGTGACGAGCGAGTTTTCACTCGAGACTAAGGGCGACTTTGACGTCGACACGCCCTGTGGCAACCTCACGGCCTACAAGACGTTCTCTGTGATCAAGAAGTTTCTGGACGACCCCCAGCACGCGACCCTGGACGACGCCGCGGCGAATTCGATCATGTGGCACCCGTCCACGACCTGCGTGGGCCGCAGTAACTCAGTCGAGGTCGATGGCGGCTCACACGTCGAGTTCGTGGCCACGTGCGACGATGAGTTGCTGCTCAACGTCTCGAGCGCGAGCGGGGGCGTGACCAAGACCGTGTTCTTCAAGAAGGTCGAGACCACGGGCGCCTTTGTGGGCGTGGACTTCAACGACGGGGACATCACGGCGGTGGGTGCCACGGGACGACTCATCTCGAAGCTCAAGCTGCGCCAGATCCCCAACAAAGTCGACCAGGTACTGCAGACCTGGACTCAGAAGATCCGCGGCTGCGCGGCGCAGAACAAGCTCGAGATCACGGGCGTAGTCGGCGGCGGGTGGACGCAAAAGTACTCGCGGTTTGGAGCACTGTCGGGTGCGTTTGACACGTACGTCCTCGCGTACGCCGAGTCGTTCAAGATCACGTACCAGGCGCTTCCGACTGAGGCGCCAATTCCAGTACTGCCAGTGACCGAAGCCCCAACGACTCAGCCCCCGGTGACAGAACCTCCTGTCACGAACGCACCAGTCACTGAGCCACCGGCAACTGAAACCCCAGAGACAGAGGCTCCGACTGACACACCAACCGATGCTCCGACCGAGGCACCAGCCACGAAAGAGCCTGACACGGAGGCCCCGACATCTGAAGAGCCAGCGACAGAGGCACCTGACACGGAAGCTCCAGCCACAGATGAACCTGCAACGCCGGAGACGGAGGCTCCTGACACCAAGCAGTCAGACACCGAGGCTCCAACTGATTCTCCAGACACGACTGAACCTGAGACTGACGCCCCAACCGACGCGCCAGTCACGACCGAACCTGATACGGTTGCGCCGGACACAACTGTTGCGCCTGACACGATGGAACCAGTCACGGAGGCAACCACAGACGCACCAGATACGTCGGAGCCTGGTAGCGAGGAGCCGACCGATGTTCCAGTCACGGATGCGCCAGACACAACGGAGCCACCGACCGAGGCTCCAACCGATGCACCAGCAGACACAACAGAGCCCGTGACTGATACACCAGACACAACGGAGCCTGACACAACGGAGCCATCGACCGAGGCTCCAACCGATGCAGCAGACACTACAGAGCCCGTGACTGATACACCAGACACAACGGAGCCTGACACAACGGAGCCATCGACCGAGGCTCCAACCGATGCACCAGCTACCGATGCGCCTGAGACAACGGAACCCGACACGACGGAGCCAGGGACTGACGCTCCCACTGATGCACCAGCGACAAGTGATCCGGCTACCGATGCTCCAACGGATGTCCCAGCAACTCCAGATCCGTCGACCACT
>JAASFQ010000161.1:0-39878 GCA_023333845.1 Globisporangium polare | reverse complement strand
CGGGGAACAAGTGCCTGGACCTGCCGGCCTCGTTTCTCTTCTCGTGCTGTGCGTTGGCGCAGATGTCCAAGCACACGGCAAGTGTGACCAGGTACGACGCGCAGACGGCCACGCTCCAGGGCTACGGCGTCTAAGGAGATCTCCTGTCGTCTCGTCAGACTAGCGACCCGAACCAGGGCGACCTCCATGAAATCCTGCATTTGCCCTTGCATCTAAAGACTTGATGCTCAATACAGTAATGATACAAACTCGCTTTGTGCTTCGGCTGGTAAACCGCTTTGGTGCTCCTGAAGTGCAAAGAGCCGACGGAGGCTGGGACGGGCGCTGGTCGTGGTCCGTGAGCTTCTCAAGCCAAGCACAGCCAGTCGACCACTGCCGATACTGCTAACTCAAGAGATAATCAACAGAAATCGCGAATGAAATCGATAAACGCGAGCGAATATTTGACGACGAAACACTTGATAAAAGTATGAAGGGAATCATGCAGCTTCGTCTGATAAACTGGAGAAAATCATCGATAAATCCTTAATAAATCGTAATAAAATCGTGACAAAATGACGATTTGTCATGGAGGTGGACCACATTAGAAAGTACATAAGAAAGTACACGCAAGCTGGAGAAATGCCGGAGCCGGCTGTTGAGCTGCTCACTGCCTGGGCATCTTCGGCTTGGCGCTGGACACTACTGGCGACTTGAGATCGCCGTCGTCTTCAGGGATGCGTGGCTGGAGCTTTGCAAATGCGCACACTGTGGGAGTAGCGGTTGCAGGCTTGTCGCTGTCGCTCTCGAGTGGTCCTGACTGAGTTTGATGTTGCTCTAACGGAGGCTGGGCTCGCCCTGGATCCCCACAAGCACAACTCTGGGATTGCGAGCGTTGGTCGAGCGCCACAGGTTTGAGCAGGTGGTTCACGTGACACTGGCGAGCGCAGAGGCGGCAGATGGGCTCTAGGTGGCACGTCTCGCACTCCACAAAGATCCCAAACGAACTCATGGTGCGCGACTGGGAGCTCTCGCAGATGCAGTGCGGACTCGTGCGGATACCCTCGTCCGGGTGCAGGTACGACACCACAGACTCCATTGGGAACTTTCGCCAGCGATCCATCTCGCCGTCTGTGTCACAGGCACATCCACAACCTTGTCAGCGCGGTTAAGTTCATGGAGTTCGTAGACAAGAAAGCTTGGATCACTCACGGATGCGGAACAAGCCCAGCGCGTGATGCGCTCCGACAGACACCTGCGTTGCAAACTTGCTGCTGAGGTGAAACTTCACAGAGCTGCTGCTGTTTGCGTTTTCGCTTTCCTCCATCTTCCAGGGCACAAATGTGGTCCGCACGTCGCTTCGGTGGGTCTTCCCGTACGTCGCATCGCCCCAGGTGAAGAGCTCACCTTCGCCTGTCAGAGTTTTCACAGACACTCGTTAAGGATTTAGCCTCGTGTCCAGGCCTTACACTTGTCACTTCGTTACGTACCTGTGAGCGCGACCGAGTACCTCGCACCGGCACCGATGCTCGCGATGCGCACATTCGCAAACTCCGCCACGAAACTGGGCATATCAATGTGATCCTCGGAGCTCGCGACGCCCAGCTGGCCGTACCTGTTCCCACCAAACGCGTACAGGAACGCCTGCGAGGCCACCCCACAAAGTACCAGTGAGTGGTCATTGCCCGCGGCGACCCGAGTCGCGTTCAGGCCTCGGAAGAAGCGAACGTCACGTGGAGTAAACTCATTCTGCGAGCCTCCAAGTCCGAGTCGACCGTGTTGCCCTCGACCCCAGGAGTAGACCACTTTGAAATCCATCCCAGCAACTGGCTGCCACGAATGGGCGGCATCGACAATGTGAGACCTTGATGCGAAGATGCCGAGCGCGTGGGCGTCGCCGGCGGACACGTCGACTGCGATCAGGTGCGCGAGCGCGTCGATCCGCCTCGGGGTCGCTATGTACTTGTCATCTTCTGGTACTGTTGCTAATTCACCCAGGCCGAGCTGGCCGTCGCAGCTTCGTCCCCACGAGTACATGTGGCCGGATGCCGAGATCGCGAGCACAAAGTGGTTGCCCGCGCTCAACTTTGTGATGCGGAGGTCTGTGAAAGACGGGATCAGCTTTGGCGTTTTCTCGACGACCACGACACGTGGCGTATGCTCTTGGGGATTCTCTTCATCGTCGAGTTCGTCCTCGCTCTCACTGTGCTCGCTTGTTGTGTCTTCTTCCGTACTCTGTTGGTTGTTGGTCTCATCCGGAGGCTCAGAGTCGTTCTCGGATGGTTGTTCGGCGGCTTCGAAGCCTAGCTGGCCGTACTCATGCGTCCCCCACGAATACACACGGCCGAGATCTAACAACCAGCCATACAGAGTATGATCATCAGCCTACCAAACGCGATGATATTGTCAATGTTCACATTCTTGCGGTTCGACAGGCACTCACCATCGAGTGCGTACCCAGCGAGATTCCCAGCTTCGACTGCGACGATCTTGCACTTGATTGGCGTTGGCTCTGTCGCCGGGTCCACTGCCGTCGGCTCAAAGTACAGCTCGTGTGGAGCCCACATGCCGCAGCCGTCCTGTTTCATCGCAAGTCGGCCGCTCTGGTACACCCGACCGGTCTCTATCAAACATGCCGAGCTCTATATAGTCAGTCGGTAGATCCACACTAAAGTTGCGAGACAAGCGAGCAAACCTGTGAGGAAGAGACTGAGGCGATTGCCTGCCGAGACGCTGCGCACGATCTCGTGCCTGAAGAACGCGATGGCCTTGACGCCCGCGACCCGCTGTGTGCCGTTGTGCGCCAGTGCGCCGTCTTTCCAGCCGTAGCCCCAGCTGAACGGTCTTGTAAGCAGCGAGGCCTTCTCCACAGCACGAGCCACTGTGGCAACGAGACGGTAGCTTTCGTTGACACCCTGGCCAAGATACCACGGTGCAGGCGGTGGTGACTCGCCGTGAGATGGTCCGGAGCACGAGCCGAGGACGACATCGAGGGCGGACTCTTTGCGCAGGAACGCAGGGCTCTCGTGGTACTTTGGCGGTCGAGAGACCATCTTCTTCTTCGTGAGAAGCGCTGGAGGCGGACCCGGCGTCGCTGTGCTCTTGGTCATCCTGCTTCGTCGTATCTTGGAAACAAGCGACCTGGCGATTCCTGGAAGAGCTTGGCTCTCGGAATATCTTTGAAACTGCAGTGGTCCCCAGCAAACGATCCCCAAGAGCGAGTGGTCGCGCCTTAGCTCGCTCTGTTTGACCTTTGCCAGCGCTCACAGCCACCTCACGCTCGGACCTCCCTGTTGACGAGAAATTGGTCAAGGCATGGGAGGGCTCAGGTGACAAGACACGCATAATCTTAACTTAATCACAGACTTCCATCCACAACTCACGCCTCGAAGACCTCTGCTAGCACCCGGAGCCCTTGCTGTCGCTAAACCGCACTTTCCGCTGGTGCAGTGGCTTCTCATTGAATGTTGTGATGATCTTCTCGAGCGCCGCGAGGCTCTCAGAGGACCTGAACACGATCTGATTGTTCGAGTCTAGCAGCACGAGCGCCAATGAAGAACTGATCTGCACGTTCTCGCCAATCAGGAAGTTGATCACGGCCTCTCGGATCGTGGGAGCCAGGGTTTCTGGAAGCACGTACTCGCTCTGGTCGGTGGTGTTCACAAACGGATACCCACTCCTGCTTGCATCGTTGGTAGTAGTGTCACCATCACCACCGCCTCTCTCAGAGCCTGCAGCTGAGGACGGCGTGCCTGGATTCACTGTTTGCACTGGATCATCACCACTGTGACTCGCTGAGCTGTCCTTGTCCACTGGACTTTTAACAATAGCGACTGGAGACGTCCACTTGGCTTCCGGGACGATCGACTTGATGAACTCGAGTCCCTGGGACACATTCGCGTACACGCCCGGGAGGTATTCGGTGCCACAGCCACGACCGTAGCTGATCACCCCAAGCAGTGCGGTCTCGCCCTGAGCATCCACAACCACGAGTGGGCCACCCGAATCCCCGTCGCAGGCATCCTTGCCCACCTGGCCGCCAGCGCAGAACACCGAGTCGTCAATGTTCATCTGCAGGTCGAGCATGCACTTCTGATTGGACGCGTACACATTCACGTCGACGAAGCGCAGCACGTCCGAGAGCACGAGCCCCCAGGAAGTTGTGACGCCGTAGCCAAAGATCTGGCCCGCGACAGGCAGTGAGTGCGAGTTGAAGAGCATCACGGGTGCCGCGACACTCGGGTACTTGAGCTCCAGCAGCGCCAGGTCGTTCGAGAGCTTGACGCTGTCGAACTGCGGGTGCCTTGTGGCCTTGATGACGCGGATCTGCTCGCCAAACTCGACGCCGCTGGTCTTCAACGAGCCGATCGAGACCCACGGCAGGACGCCGCCATCCAGGTTGCTGTCGTCCAGACAATGCGCGGCCGTGAGCACGAACGTCGGGGCAATGAGACTCGCGCCACAGAAATTTTCGCCCTTTCTCGTCATCCGTATGCCCGTCATGAACTTCATGTTGTCCTCGAGCACGGGTACCTGGTAGCCAATGAGTGGCGCGTAGGCTTGGACGTGGACCCACTTGGTGTCTGGGATGAGCGGCTTGCCGAGGAACTCGGGGCCCGTGGCCTCGGCCCACATGAACGACTGCGTGTTGACCAGATCCGGGTGCGAGCTCCCAAAGCCCGCGACAAAGTATCCGGGGTCCGCATAGTGCTCCACGAGTAGCAGCGAGCCCAGCAAGATGGTGCTGTCATTGGCGGTTGGCAATGGCGGCGAGTCTTCGTACAGGGGCGTCGCGCACACAACGTCGCTGGGGACGACTGGTTCTGGGAGCACTTCTTCTGGCGGTACCTCTTCTGCTGGTTCTTTTATTGCTGCTGAGGCTGGTGATGTTGTTGGCGTTAGTGTTGGCTGGCTGGTGACTGGCTGGGCGAGGCCGCAGGTCTCGACGGAGTTGTCCAGACGCGGTGTCTCGACCCACGTGAGCGTGAGCGAGACGCTCTCGACGAAGAGCGCGCCAAAGTAGCTCGGCCAGCTGTAGAGCTCGCTGACCGAATCGTCAAGGAATGGCAGCGGCTCCATTAGGAAATGCCGGTCGACAGTACTCTCAGCATCACCCGCTGCGCCAGTATCACCGACAGTATCTCCGACAGTGGCTACCGTGGTGTTAGTGGCGAGCGGCGCGTGCTCCAGCTTCAGCACGGCCCAGTCGTTCGTCATGAGGCTTTGTGGCTCGACTGCAAATGTGAAGTCCGGGTGGAGTGTCGTCGTCGTGATGCAGATGCGCTCGGTCTCGTTGAACGCGCCGCGCGTTGGTGGCGACACAGTGGTCCACTCGTCTCCCTGTGCCACTGGCGGCACTGCGTCGAGATAAAACCCGAAGGACGCGAACTCGAGCTGTTGGCCCGACCGCCGCATGAACGACGCCACGCAGTGTGCTGGCGCGGCGAGGAACTGCGGCGCGACGAGCACTGCGAGACACGCGCGCTCCACTCCTGTCGACCCGAGCACCGCGAGGCTGCGCACGGCCGAGTCGCGGTCGAAGGGCGTCGCAGCGCAGAGCTGCAGCAGGAAGCTCGCGAGCGCCGGCAGAGACAGCGAGCAGCGCATGTTGTCTGTCTGTGTGGAGGAAGCGCGAGTGAGTGGGCGTGAGGACGAGCGCCTGCTATCGGGGTATGGACAGAGGGTTTCCGTTGTGGATGACGGCGGAGACGTGCTGTGGGAGGAGTGCCGCCCATCACGTGCATGCTCCCAGCGAGTGTCACTCTGTGATCCGGGTCTTCAAACTGACTGGAATGGAAAAAGGGCAAGTTGCTGTCGAGGTTGCTTTTATGCTGTGGTAAATTGGAAGGAGCGTTTCCAGGTTTATGAGCAAGTACAAACCAATTTGTCAAAAACAAATGTACAAGCTTGTAAGCTGTATGCCAAAATGGACTCCATATTCCGCCATGGCAGCCCTCCTTGTTGACTCTTGTTGAGGCACCCCATTTTGAAATTTCAACCACAACATCACCACGAGAAAGAACGCGATGGCGGAAAAGACGAAGGTTGCGGGCTCCGACGCCGCCGCTGGCAAGAGCCCCAGTACCGGTAGCGCGACGCTCCTCTCGCCCGTCACCAAGTACAACAAGATGCGCCGGGATGAGCTGCTGGCGCAGCAGGAGCGCCTCAAGTCCGTGCGCGTGGACCGCAAGGCGCAGAGCAACAGCACTCTCACAGCAACGGGAGGCGCCAAGCGCAAACTGGAGACCGCGGGCGTGACGCCGCAGGAAGAGGGCTGGTTTGCCGATGGAGCGCTGTCTGCAGCAGCGCCGCCGGTGTCGTCGTCGCGAGTGGGCTTCTCCAAGTCGTCGGTCTCGTCGTCGGCGTCGCTGGCAAAGAAGCAGCGCCGGACGTCGGGGTCGCGGGGTAGCACGGACGGCGGCATCTCCAACGTGCTGAAGAACTACATGAAGAAAGTGGAGTCCGAGAAGGGGCAGAAATCGACTGCAGCAGCAACTAGCATCAGCACGAGTTCCGCCACCGCATTTGCGTCTACGGCAGCAGCAGCAGAGACGAGACGGTACCTGTCCTATGACTCGATGGCGCAGCAGGTTCTCTCGAAGAAGGGTCTCGGGCCGTCGAAAGTGCAGTTCCAGGAAAAAGACACGAGCAACAAGGCCGAGGAGATGTTCAGCCGCGCAGTGGTGAGTGCTGCGGAAGCCTTAGCTTGGGCGGATCATTCTGGCATTTGTCTAACTGTGACTTGTGTGGCGAATACCAGGACTCGTCGTTCACCAACACGATGCCTCCGCACTCTACGAGCGCTGATGGGGCAAAGAGTCGACGGTCTTTGAAGCGCTTTGACAGCATGAGCGTGACGAAGAACCAGATTCAGCGAAAGCGGGACGAAGTGGAAGACGACAGTGGTGGCGCGCGACTCCCCAAGCGGTCAGTGAGACTCGTGACGTCGGTGAGAGACGAAGACGTGGTCGATCTCGAGCACGTTGAGAACGTGTCGAGTCTCGAGACCGTGGAAGGCAACGAGATCCTGCAGGCGCTGATGAACACGGGGACGCCCAGGTCCGGACGGAAGTTCCCATCTGAACGCGCTCTCCCTGCGAGTGACGAGGCGGAACGAGCATTCCTCGAGCGACGCCACCTGGCGCTGCGGAAGAAGTACACTGCTGTTCCAGCTGAAGATGCCAAAGAGAAGTGGGATTACAGGACGTCTGAAGAAGGCACAATCGTGATTGAGCGGAAGAAGGTCAGCACTGCGTTGATGGTTGCAGAGCGGAAGCACCTTGTTACTCGCAGCGATGACGACGAGATGAAGAGCGAAGTTGCTGAACCGGAAACTGCAGAGGTGCCTGAAGATGACGACGCTGCTGATTCAATTCCAGCTGAAGAGGAAGCTGGCAAGATCGAGGAGCTGAGTGACGACAGCGACAAGGAGTCGACTGCAAGCAAGATTGCGCGAATCAGCCAAGTGAAGGGCTGGGGTTGGAAGCACTACCTTCTGTGGCTTGTGATAGGTTCGTTGTTGTTATGTGGGCTCGTCGTCGCCTTCCCGTCGCTTGAGGCTCTCTTCCGACCGGTGGTGCCGTTTTGCGACAGCGAGGAGAACAACTCGGTCGTGAACATCTACGACTTCGATCGATCCAAGGCGCTGCAGCCGTTCACTGGCGGTTCTCTTTCGTCAGCGTCGTGTCGGGCGTGTCCGGTATTTGGCACCTGCACGAGTGGCGAGCTGCTTTCCTGTCTGCCACCGTACGAACTTCACAACAGCGCTTGTGTCGAGAACCCGGAAGTTCGCCAGGATCTGCAGCGGATTGCGGGTATGATCCACCGATTCGTCGTGAAGAAGGCGACTGAAAACATCGGCAACGCGTCTCTATGGGAGTCGCTCTTTGGTGAGCGCGACTACGATGACTTTGCGGCTCCGGTGAAGATCCTGCTCTCCGACATCCAGGACTTGCTTGCGGAGACGATCTCGTACGGCAGATCGCTGAGCAACCTCCCGCGCGAGTACGTGTTCAACCGAGCGCTAGACCTGGCGTTTCGAGACCTCAAGGACATTTTCGTGGGCGAGAACAACCAGATCTACGTCGGCAAGAGCGTCACGCCCTGGGCGTACCAGGCGAAGCACCAGCTGTACTCGAACGCGCCTCTCATCGCGGCTGTGGTTTTCCTCGGCGCGTTGCTGTTTGCTGTGTACCGGAGATTTGCGATGCGTCGCATTGAGCGTGGACTGATCGACCGCCTTGTGAAGGAGGTGCGCTTCTCGCTGCTGCAGCGCACATCACGCTCCGACAAGTCGTACCCGGCCGACTACCTGCGAGACGACCTCTTCGACATCCTCCCGAGCGTCTCGCCGCAGGACCGCAAGTGGCTGCGCGAGTCTGTGTGGCCGCGTGTCATGGCGATCGTCGAGGAGGACTCGCGTGTGCGCAGCCGCACCAAAACGTACGTGAAGACTGTTTGTGTTGTGTATGCTGACCTGATGCTGACGACGCGCATTGTTTGTGCTACAGCGTGTCCGGAAACGAGATGCTGGTCTGGGAGTGGATCTCGTCGGCGTCACCCAGCAAAACGCCAAACTCACTCGAGGCTGCAAAGCAGGCGCTCGTGAAGCTTGCGGCGCGTCGAAAGCGCGGGAGTCGCAAGAGTTTCCCCATGTGATGGATGAGTAAGAGGGCGTGGTGGCTGGATTGTAATGCGCTGTGTTGTGTGTACCAGTACTTGTTTGCAATTTTGATGATCGATGACTTGGGACTTGATAGTGATAGCAAGCAAGTAAGAAGATGAGCGAGAAGTTGTGGTTTGTTCAAAAAAACGTGATCATGTGCTTGTGATTTGTATGTGTGTGTGTGTTGGTCCTATTCTATCTTGCTGACTGACTGCTTCTCAACGAATAACTTTAGTTGGCGGCCTCTGGAGCGAGCCCCCGGCGCGTGGCGACCGCCTGCGCTAACTCCTTGAGCGCCACGACCGTGTCGTCCCAGTTGATGCAGGCATCCGTGATGCTCTTACCGTACACGAGCTGGCTCGGGTCGTCGCCCAGCGACTGGTTGCCCTCGACGAGGTTCGACTCGATCATCACGCCGAGCACGTTGTCGTTGCCCTTGGCCACGAGGTCCGCGACGTAGTTGGAGACCTTGATCTGGTTGGCGTGCAGCTTGCGCGAGTTGCCGTGCGAGCAGTCGACCATGACCTTGGACGGCTGCTTGGCCTTGGCGAGCAGCGCCGCGGCCGCATCGATGAACTTCTCCTCGTAGTTGGGACCGTCCGAACCGCCGCGCAGGATCACGTGGCAGTCCTTGTTGCCCTTGGTCATGACGATGGACGCCAGGCCGTGCTCGTTCAGGCCGAGGAAGTTGTGCGGAGAGGACGCCGCGACGGCCGCGTCCACGGCGATCTTCATGTCGCCGCCCGTACCGTTCTTGAAGCCCACCGGCATCGACAGACCCGACGTCAGCTCGCGGTGCAGCTGCGACTCGGTCGTGCGCGCACCGATGGCGCCCCAGGAGATCAAGTCGGCCGTAAACTGCGGCGAGATCGTGTCGAGGAACTCGAGCGAAACCGGCAGGCCGAGCGCGTTCACGTCCAGCAGCAGCTTGCGCGCGATGCGGATGCCCTTGTTAATGTTGAACGACTGGTTGAGGTCCGGGTCGTTGATCAACCCCTTCCAGCCGATGGTCGTGCGCGGCTTCTCAAAGTACGTGCGCATGATGATGAGCAGGTCACCCGAAAGCTCGTCCGCGACCTTCTTGAGGCGCTCGGCGTACTCCATCGCGGCCGTCACGTCGTGGATCGAGCACGGGCCGACGACCACCACCAGGCGGTCGTCCTCGCCGTGCAAAATCTTGGAGACCGTCGCACGCGTGGACGAGACCGTGTCGTACACGTCCGGAGTGACCGGGAGCTCCTCGATCACGCATGCCGGAGGTACGAGCGGCCGGATCGTCGTCACGTGCAGGTTCTCGAGCTTGACGCGCTTCGCCTGGCGCTGCTCTTCGGCGTGGATGTGGCTGCGGGCCTGGACCATTGTGAGGATGTGGCGAGAGGGTGTGGAGACGGAAGACCGGGGAGCTTGAAGGCGGCAGCAGAGTGTGCAGAGCCGGCAAAGTTCAGGAATGAATGAGCTGATGCCGGCGCCACGCATGCGCTTTGCCCACCATTTCTTGTGGGCGACCCAGCGACGCTGGGATAAATCAACTGATTGGGCAATCGATTTTCAGGTGGGAGAGGGGGGGGACTAGTGCGTTGTCCCCCATGAGGGGTGGGAGACAGTTGTGCCGCCCGTTTATAGTGGCTCATGTGGTTTGCTGTGTGGTTGGCTCTGGAGTTGGTGAGGTGGACAAAGAGTGTGGGGAGCAGCTGTTGTGGCCCTGGGGTGGTAAAGGACGGATTCTGCACGAACTGTCGGAATTGTACCCCACGAGGGAGATGCGACAGGACACGAGCGGGAGGCACAATTGATTTCTCAACACCCCCAGGGCTGTAAATTACGGCGTGTACAGCGGGTAAGATGTTAGGCGTGAGTGCACTGAATTCGACAAGCTCAACGAAGGGGAGAAAATATGAACCGAGACGTCTGTTTTGACGAGACACAATCCACAAATGGCTCGATTCCTCGACTGAACACTTGCTGAACGAGCCAAACGTGGTGCAGCAGTCGTCGAGGAGCGCCGTGGATTGGTCCTCCAGTTTGCTTCATTCCGGCACAGGCTGGCTTGCAGCAACACAGCGAGGGCCAATCATTCGCCCAAGCAACAAGGACCATTTCGTTCGCCTGGGTATTTTCTATACGTTCGGTTCGCGACTCGCAAATCGGCGAAGCACCAAATTGTGTTCAGCGATTTCACTCCATCTTTCAGCCGCTTCCAGGGCTGTGATTGGCTGACAGGAGAGGCGAACGGTCGCACGAAGGTCGACTGCAACACAGTTGTGCAAGCTCGAACGGTCGTGCGGTCGCGCGAAGGCGACTGGAAGCGGGAAATGCGCCAAAATGGCAATGACAGAAACCGTGTATTTGCTGACAAAAGGTGCTCAAACGACTGCTACGACACCACATATGTGCATAAAGCTCATCTCTGAAAGGAGCATGGCCGAAGTCGACACGGAGTGGGGAAGCTCAGCGAAAGAGGGCGCGGTCTGCGGAGGCGGGCCCAGCGACTGCAGTTTACCGAGCGGAGAGGCAACACTAACTAGAGCGTAGCTTTCTTTCTCCGAGCACGCAGGTGCGAGAAACACCCTTTCTGGCAAAGTTTTGTGCTCGGGAATAGCAGTCATCTATCGGCGACCATCACTCTGATTTGGCGTGCATACGCCTTCAGCACCAAAGCATATCATTTCGCATACGCCTTTAGACATTTTCCCGAAAGGAAAGCCTTCAACTTGCTCCATTTTCATTTTTGCGGACGACCGAAGGAACGGAGGGAGAATGAATGCGGCGCCGCGGCTGCAGGGCACGCTCTGGAAGCGCAACGCGGGCTTCCTGCGTCCATGGAGGAACAGGTGCGTCTTCTGCTTGTGTTCGTGGCGTTTGTGTGGGTATGAACAAGCGTCTGTGGGCCGAATGGCTGACGTGTTGTTGTGCGTTGCGACAGACCGGCGGTGGTGACGGACGACGGCTTCCTCCGGTACAACAAGAAGAAGAACACCAGCAGCAAGTACGTCGGCGCGCTTGTGCGTTATCAAGTGTGTTGTCGTTGTTGTGGCGGTTGAGGTGCTGATTGTGTGTGCGATGTCTGACGTGTAGCCCTAAGATGAAAGAGATCGATCTCGTCAAGGTATGTTGCGCATCTTGGAGCGTGTACGACGACGCTGGCTTCATCGCGCTTTGCGCATTTGCTCACCTTTTCTCGTTTGTTTACTTGCGCAGGTGGTGATTTCGCAGAAGGTCGTGCACTCGCACGGATACTACTGCTTTGACGTGCAGAACGGGCAGAAGAGCTTCTCGCTGGGCTTTCCAGAGAAGTACGAGGCCGAGTCGTGGCTCGAGATGCTGCTTGAAGTCGCCGGTAAGAAGATATCGATATACACGTCAATGCGTTGGCTCGAGTGAGCTGCTATTGTCGCTAAGCATTCTGTGTCGTAGATGAGAACGCCGCTGGACGACGCGCGTGGGTGTCAAACCTGAAGCGCTTGTTGACACTGACGCTTCGCGAGCGGAAGTTACTCGTCCCGGAGATGAGCGAACGCGACTGGGTCAACGAGTGGATGTTCTGTCTACGGTGCGCATCTTTGGTCTCGTGGTGCAATTGAGCTGCTGACTTCTCAGCTGACAGATCTGCTTTGTGTACCCAGATCTCTGAAGAACAACGACATGAGCGTGAGCGCCAGACGACGGCGCCTGAAGAGACTCTACACCGTACGTTGCCTTGCGTGTTAAAGAATGGCACGCCTGTGTATCTCCATACGACTAACAGTCGAATACTGCGACTTCGTGGGACATCACAGATCTGGCTCCACTTCCAGTTGTTTGCCGAGCTGCTCGCTGAGATCTTCTTCACGACCATCCAGACGCGCGACTCCGGCGGGTTCAAACTCAGCGCGAAAGTAAGCGACCACACCTCGGACATTGACAGCGACCAGCGATCCATCGAGTCCTCGAACTCGTCGCCGAACGGACACTCATCCGTGTCTGCCTCATCACCTCGAGCGACATCGCGATCCAGTAGCTTGGGCGATGTCGATGAACTCCGGTTCAAAACGATTCGGGTGCAGTTTGGTACGAAAAGCTGGCGCGGACGCAAGCGACTGGAGAAAGAAGTAGACCAGTTCGCACGCTTCCGAGCAATGATGGACTTCGTGCTGTCCGAGAAGATTGTGGACGCCAAGGTGATAGAGAAACTCCCGGCATTCCCGCTGGTTGCTGCACTTTCTATCCGAGGTGTGCGCGTGGTGGCCGCAGCCGAGTCGCGCAGCGACCGATTCAATGTCGTGTCCATGGACAAGCGAGACTTGATGGAGCTCGTTCAAGCGCTCAAGCTGACGAAGATGCTGCGCGCGTTCCCGTACGCCGAGCTTCCAGATATCCTGGTGCGGAAGATCCCGGGCAACAAAGAGAAGACGCTGATTGGAGTGAGCACGCGCTACGACGATGTGTTGCTGCAGTCGCTGCGATCCTCGCTCGTGCACGGTGTTCTGATTCGAGCGAGCGGAAGTGACAAGGACGACGTGGAGGTTTTAACGGCACACGATATGAACGAGCTGGTGCAGCAGAAGGAAGCGCACTGGGTTCCCTACCTCGACATGGTTTATTACCAGCTCGAGCCAAGTTCGGCGATCGAGAATTGGAAAGCGAAATCCTTCTTGCTGAAATCTCCAGCCTCTACGATCCGTGGTGACGTTGTGATATCAGTCGACACCGAAAAGTGCAGACTGCCACTGGATCTGAAAGAAGGATTCGTGATGAAGCAGCAAGTGGAAGTGCATCCTCTGGTACGGCGCCTCGAAGATCTGAAGACCAGTTCTGCCCGAATCAACGTCGTCACGAACAACGGCACGACACCATCGTTGCACAAGGCTGATGCGAGCGCTGCACTTGCGAGAACCTCGGAGCAGAACCTGAAGAACTTGTTCGTTCAGTACGTCAAGGATTTTGCGGCGCAGCTGGTCACGTTTGGCGATTTGACTGGAGTGTCATCTCAGCAAACGATCCCAGGTACTTCGCAGTCACGGTCGTACTTGACAAGGGCCAACACGGATTCGGCTGTCTTCGGGAAGTCGGACTACGCTGCCTCGAATGCTCGAAACGAGCCCGCGCTTCGTCGTCGTAGATCGTCCTTGGCCACAGCTGGTGCGGTGGTGAACAGCAGCTCCGACAACTCCGGGACGTACGTGATCGACAGCGTTCACCTGAGAGAAGCCATGCGCGACTGTGGAATTAACATGCGCTTCCTCCCACTGGTGTTTGGATACCTGGAAAATGCTCGTCAACCGGGTGTCCGGACGCTAGTGGCGAGTGAGATCGTCGCGAGAATGGCGAAAACGATTTTCCGGTACCAACTGTTCAACGACGAGAACGTGACAACGAGTCATTGGCAGTCACGGAAGCTTCGAATCATCCAGTTCATTGATTCCATCATGCATGGAATCTTCCATGACGATCTTCCGATGCGCCGGTGCCCAATCCAAGAATGCGTCGGCGACCAGTTCTGGAATGTTGACGCCCCCATCTTGCAGATGCTCGGTCCGTTCGCATCGAGCGCCGCGTTGGATTACGCCAGCATCAGTGCTGGCTCAGCGATCGCTCAGTATCGACACGTCATTCGAGGGAACCCGTCTGTGCTCTTTAATGCGCTCCTGCACGCCTTCGACGCTCAGATGACAAAAGGGATGCTGCCGAATTTGCACGAGAACCGGTTCGTGTCGGTACAGTTTCTCCGGAATGAGAGTGACATCACCTTCCCGAGCGAAGGCAATGACCCAAGGCTTGCGATGCGACTCCAGCCAACTCTTCTGTGGAGCAGCTTGCAGTTTTTCCGTCTCCAGTACGCCGAGTTGAATCGGTTGGCTGGCAAGACAGATCAGACGAGTGGGTTTACAAGGACCGACAGACCTTCGTCCAACAACTTCACTGAAGTGGAATCCCATCGCACCTACTTTGCAGAAATCCTGGAGCAAGCACGTCAAAGTCTGAGCCATCCGAACGAGCTGAGGATTGAGAAGGACTCGCGCACCTGGGAAGAAGTCCACGCAGTTCGATCAAGGCTAGTGAAGGCACTTCGTGCAGCCAGCGTGACCGACGAAAGCCGTGGAGTTGCGAAGGAGTACTGCGACGAGGCTAAAGAGATCATCAATGGAACTGCAACGCTCTTCCCTGTGGAGTACATGGTCGCGCTGCGTTGTCTGGAGATGGTGAGCGCCAACGAAGATGAGATTCTGTCGGGACCATCAGAGCAGTGGAAGGAGATTCTGTCAATCCTTCGCTTCTTCTACCGTCCAGCGAACCAATCTCAGTTTGCGAAGAGCTCGTCCTCGCATCCGCTGTTCTCGATCATCTACTTCATGATCCACTTGGGCGGAGTCCAAGGACCTCTGGCTTCGACAACGTCGGACTCGCTTCGTACCCAGCTGGAGATCAGCCAAATGCAGCAGACGTGGCTGAGCGTGATTGCAACAGTCGACTCAAACTGTAGACGAACCGTGTCGAAGAGCTGGACTGTCGACCCGATCAATGCCATCGCGACAAAGGCGGCGTCCTTCGAGTTTGAGAAAACGCGGACGTTGCACAAGCATATGAGCACAAGCAGTCTGAGCAGCAACGCCAGTGATGAACGCAACGAGTCGCTGAACAGCCAGGGCGAGGTGAAGCACGCGAAGACAGCGCGAGCCTTGAGCACCGAGTCGGCGTTAACAGCGTCTGCCATCCGGCAAGACATCCTCTGGTTCGTCGAGTGCTATCTCATCCCTCCAGCTCACAGTGGATCGTGGATGGTGTCCGGAAGCACCTTTTCCAACGTCGCTCGCAGTGTCTCGTCCTCGTTTGAGAAATCTTCTGGTGGTAATCCAGCCCCAGGCGTCGGGTTGGTGTGGGGCGAGCCTTTCGGGTTGTCATTGGACGAGGAATCCCAGATCGCGAGCGCGCCCAGCGAGTCCAGACTGGCGAATCTCCGATCGCAGCCGTCTTCGAGCATCGACCTCTTGAAGTTTCCGTCGTCACTGCGCCGCGTTGTCCAAGTATCCTGCGGATATCGCCACACAGCGCTCGTGACGGACAATCGGTACCTATACACGTTCGGGTACGGGGAGTGCGGCCGCCTGGGGCATGGAGATGAAGAGTCCGTCGAGACACCGACTGCTGTGAGCTTCTTCGTCAGTCTAATCGAGACGGTCGGCGCGAGTGTCGGTGGCATTTCCCAAGTTTCCTGCGGGCGCGAGCATACTATGGCAGTGCTAGTGAACGGCGAGCTGTACGGCTTTGGCTGGGCGGAGGCTGGTCGTCTCGGCACTGGCGACACTGGCAGTTGCGTGTTTCCGACCAAGGTCACGGCTCTTCACGACATCCAGTCAGCCGCCTGTGGACGTGAGCACACGCTGGCGCTGACTAAGCAGGGCGAGGTGTACGCGTTCGGCGCTGGCTTTGGAGGTCGGTTGGGCAACGGCTCGGAGGCGGACGAGGAGTTCCCCGTGAAAGTGCAGGCTCTCGAGGGTGATAAGATCGTGCGAATCGATGCTGGCGAGTGTCATTCGGCTGTTATCAGCGACAAGGGCGAGGTGTTCACGTGGGGCTTCGGATCTTCAGGCGCTCTGGGCAATGGAGCAAGAGAGAACAGTCTACTGCCCAACAAGGTTGCAGGTCCGTGGGCAGACGACCTGGAGACTACTGAGGACGGAGAATCGACGATGGTGACAGCGATTGCGTGTGGGAGCTACCACACAATTGTCAGCACGAACACGGGAAAGCTGTACGGATGGGGCGACTCCGCAGCAGGTCAGCTTGGCCCCGAGCACGTTTTGGCTCCAGACATGGTCGTGCTGTCGCCGCAAGAAATCCAGATCCAGAAGGCGAGCGTCGAAAATGGACAGTCAACTTCTGACGTTAGGGCAGTACGAGACATCGCCTGTGGGACGTTCACTTCAGCCGTTTGCATGGACGACGGCAGACTGTTCATGTGGGGCTCGGCGGCTGCAGGGAATGGTGCACAGCTGAAGGCTGAAGACGCGGAAGTGACGCGTGTGGATGCGCTGAAAGACTTTTCGATCGCCCGGATTGCTTGTGGTGAGTGCTTATTCTTGCTGATCCTATTCACGATTTCTGTTGAGATGGCTGAATCTAACTGAACATTCTGCTGTTTGTCTTCAGGCGCATATCATTCGGTGGCGCTGACGCGAGGACTCGAGTACGCCTGAAAGCGGTAAAGCTTCGCCTTAAGACAGGCGCTGAGTGCTTGCCTGTCTCCCCCATACATGAAATAGAGACCTTGATGAAGATTTGACAATTGCTCCGTGGCAAATCGGAGAACTGATGGTGGCCGTTTCTCTCCAGTCACTCACCTTCTTGAAGAAGCGCTTGGTATATTTAGGCGTGAGACTCAAAGCGTGAGCGAGCAAGAAGAAGCCGGACAGAGTGGCCAATTTCTCAGCGATACGCCGTCAAGAGTCCGCTGGCGGTTCGGTTGAGAGTCCAATGCACAACAAGCAGCAGAGTGGTCGTTGGAACGTGCTGTCTGCTTACGGCCAGCAAGTGACAGTGCTACGTGGTGGCTCGCCTTATAACAGAGCAAAGCGATGCGTGCACCAACAGCTGCTTCTCCCGCTCAAGTCCAGCTCACAGTCTCCAATGCGCAGAAAGGAGTCGTGCGCTCAGCGGCTCAGCTCGATGCCGTCCACCGAGATCGACAGGCGATGCATCGACAGCTTTCGTTCAGCGACGTCGTTCGAGGCACCTTCGGCGCACACCCAGTCAAGATGTTCCTGTACGCGTGGAGCGTCGTCGTGATCCTCATGGGGCTCAGCCTGCTGGGGCTTGGGATGTATCTGCTTTACTTCCAGGACAACGCCCACATCGCTCCAGCGTTTGTGTACTACGTCGCCTCGTACACGGGGCTGGCACTTGCGCTGCTCTCCGGATTGGGGCTCTATGGACTGCAAGTACAGCGCAAGTGCGTAACGCAGGGCACCCGGAATTACGCCCTCGGAACGGTACGAGCCAGCTAAGTCTCAGCCTATAGCCTATGGACCTGCCTTCTGTTTGACTGACAAACTATGTTGTCTGCTGTAGTTTATCCTCCTGAGCCTAGTGGGCTCTGCGATCCTGATTATGGGCGGGATCGTCGCGCTCACGCTGCTGGGCGTCGTCAAGAGCGCAGAGGTCAACGACTTTGCGCTCCAGAAAGTGCGGATATTCGAGACTGCGGTGATCACGAACCTCCACGAGTACGTGCAGGATGACAACACAGGCTGGCGTGGTATCCAGCAGAGTTTGCTCTGCTGTGGGTACGCCAGCACCAGTGAATTGGAGAAGAGTGCATCCTTGCCCTGGGACTCTTCGCTGCTTGACATGGTGAACGAGATCAACGCACTTGGTGGCAAGTTCTGTGCGAAGAAGGCTGGTGAATGCTCGTCGGCTGGAGCGGGGTTACCATGTCCCAGCAAAGACCACGAGTGGTGTCGCAGCGAGTTCTACCTGCTCATGCGCAGTAATTACGAACTGATTGGCATGTTTGCACTCGTCATGGGGGCCGCACAGCTCCTCTCAAGCGCATTCGGCTTGTTCACGCTCTTGTGCGACGTGCGGATGCTTCCGACGAGATCTCCGGCAGTCGAAGTGCCGCACTTGACACTCTCGCCAATGCGGTCGGCAGCCAAAGCGCCTGAGAATCGTCGTGGTGGAAGGAAGTAGTCGTTCAGGGAGCAATAGAGAAGAAGACAACGAGGTGAGCAGCAACGTGATTTTTTACTTGTGCTATCGATACATCATGGTGGCTGAGATCCAGATCTCAATCGGTTTATGAAAACTGAGACCAAGGAGGTTAATTCTGGACTGACCCTGTGCGAGCGAGTGTTTTATATTTAAGCTCTTAGACACGGTGTCGAGCTCTCAAGCTTCGTTCCAGAGCTTGCCCAAGTGCGCGAGAAGTAGAGCGAATATGAACAGAGAAGACGGCACGATGGCTGATCACGACCTGAACGAAGACCGCGAGCAGGAGCAGCAGGAAGTGAAGCAGCCGTCTGCAGCCTCGGACCCAAACCGGAAGCTCCGATACTACACGCCGCATGAGGTCGCAGCGCACAACCAGGCCCAGGTAACGCATCAACCGAAAGGCTTGCGTATGGTACGGAACGCTGCTTCCACCTGACTTTGTGCGCGTCGGAAATTGCTGTTTGCTCGTGCACTCAGGACTGCTGGGTTTCCATCAACCACCGCGTGCTGGACCTGTCCGAGCTGGTCATGGAGAACCAAGGTACATGGTACTGGTGTGTCATGCGGAAATATCTAAAGCTAAAGCTTCTTCGGCTTCTAGGAATGCTCACTCGACCCCTTGTGATGCACGCTGGGGAGGACATCTCGCACTGGTTTGACCCCGAGACCGAAGACGTACGTATTACATTCTCCATAGCATAAACTCATCGTAAAAGCCGGCGCGTCTCACTTCAATCCTCTGCCTCTATAGATCCAGCACCACATCGACCCGGAGCGCAACATCTCGCTCCCGTTCCTGCCCTATGGCCGCTTCCTCCACGTCGCACCCTTGGAGCCAAGTGGCAGCTGGAAGACGTCATCAGACTTCTTACCGTGGTGGCGAGATCCAAAGTACTTCGTGGGCAAACTGACGCACAAAGCGCGCTGGGTCGAGGTCGTGAACGTGCTCACGCAGCAGCGCCACTCGCTCGAGGTCTGCAGCGAGGAAACGATCGAGGACATCCAACAACGGTACCTCGAGATGAACTCGCACGCGGGCAGCTACACGTGGAAGTACCTGGACGACGACGAGTTCGTGCCGCTGCAGATGAAGAAGACGCTCGACGAGAACGGCATCGTGGACGAGTCCGCTCTGTTCGAGCGCTTCGACATGGACGAGCAGCGCTACAAGCCCATCCTGCACCTCTACTTCAACGACGACCTCACAATCCTTTGAGAGGCACAGAGCGAGGTTGGATCGAGTCAATACATATTCTTTCTTTCCTAAATGCATTTCGTGTACAGGTGCAGGTGGTCTTTGAAGGCTGGACTGGGTATTATTACTTGGCCGTTGTGGCGCTGTGGCAACAAGGGCGTCGCTTCCAGTCGTCGCCCTTGCTGCCAGATCCTGATAGGACTGGTGGCCAGTAACAGGTAGACAGACGGTAGCACTCAGGTGATGAAGCGATGATCACTCGCTTTGTGCCCAGTTGTCCAGGGTCCAGTGGACCAGGAGCGACTGACCTGGATGAAGCAGGTGGCTCTAGCAACCAACTCGGTCGTGCGACGCGCGCCTCTGCGCCCGAAGACGTCCTGCGGCAGGCCCACGCGGCGAGCCTCGCCGGCATTTTCAACCAGATCGGTGAGGTTATTTGGCTATTTCGCTTTGCATCCTCAGCGTGTGCACTGCCTTTTCATTGCTTGCGTTATACGTAGCTGCTGTCGCCGAGCGCTCGTTCGAGATCTTTAACGAGCTTAAGGTTGAGAGCGCGCGACTCAGTGAGAGGTTCCAGCGAGTTCAGGCGCGAGTGAGCACGATCGCAGAGATCGTCACCAGTGACGACAACCAGCTGCAGCACCAAATTGCGATCGAGAAGCTGCCAACGCGAGAAGAAAGCGACGCTGTGCTCGTGATCCCCGAGATCAGCTTCTCCCGTTCGGCTAGGCATCCCGCGGTCGCTGAGGCGTATGCAAAGTGCGCGCCGATGCCAGCTCTCGAATTGGTATGTCTTGAGTCAAGGATTGAAAAGGAGAAGTTGGATGTAGTTATGAGGCTCTGACGCTTTGGATGGCGGCTTTACGAGACTAGTTTGATAGATTCTGCCAAGATCCTCTAGCAGCAGCAAGCGGTGATGCATCCTCGTTATCAAGGAAGAAGTACAGCGATCCGAGCTTCTTCGTGAACGAGTGGATGAAGAAAGAGAGCTCGCGGCACCAGCGAGCGATCCAGGCCAAAGAGAATCGACGCAGAGAGCGTCGTGAGTTGAAACGTGGCCAATCACTCTATCAGCAACCAGCACAAGTACGAGAGGACCCGAGCGAGGTTTCCAACAAAAATGCCCGCACCACGACTGGCAGTGAATATGATGCCAACAAGAGCCAATCGAGGACTGGGTCAGGTGGTAGCAACAAATTCCTCAAGATTCGCTCGTGGCGGGAGATCTACGGCACGGGTGAGGGCAAGGAGCTGGCGCGACAGCAGCAGCAAACGAAGTTAGCTCTAGCCCCCGGAGGATCAGGCAAGCTGGACGGGAAGAAGAAATCGTCCAGGAAGAGTCTGAAACCTGCCGCCGCCATCACAGCTTGTGTTGATGAGGCTCGACTCGCAGACATTTCATCGCCAGTCACTGCTGCTGAGCAACCGCCACCGCCAGGACTCCAGCAAGCTTGTCACGACTTCAACGAGGGCCAAGTTGTGACCGAGATGCAGCAATCCCAGCAGCTCTACCTGTTCAGCTACGAAGGCTATGGTGACTGTGGAGCATCGGCTTGTCTTCCTCATCCACCGCCTCCACCACCTCCTCCAGTGACGTCGCCGGCCTGCTCGGGGGCGTTTATGCAGGAGATCGATGGCGACGACGAGATTTTCTACGAGTTATCGGAGGGGGGTGCATTTGCCCTTGATGGTGGTGGTGGGGGCAACAATCACCCCGAATCCGAAGAGTTCGTCGACCACGGTCTCTCGTACTACTACGACCCAGCCTCATTACAACACCAGCTTGTGCCTCCGCCACCACCGCCGCCGCCACCACCGCCGCCACCACCGCCGCCGCCACCTCCAAGTGGAGATGCACCGGATTATTGTGACGAAGGCGAGCCAACTTTGTTCAGTGACGTTGAGATGAACAGCTTTGCTGTGGAAGATGAGGACTTTGTGCCTCCACCGCCGCCGCCATTTGATGCGAGGATGCCAGCGGAAATGCATCGAAACAGCACGGAAAGACCGATGCTGTCGCGTCCGCCTTCAGGTCTGCTCCGCGAGATCCAACTGGGCGCGCCGCTGCGTCACATCAAGGTATCTTTTCATCACACTTGTGTTAGCTGTCCTTGTACAGATGGGGTTTGACAGAGGTTCGCTATTGAACTCTGGGTGTCTGACCTCCTACAGATTGATGAAGAGCGTGGAGTAGAGCAAGAAGAAGCGTCTGGTGCTCAAGCTTCTCCTGACAAGACAATGCGCAACAGTGTAGCTTCAGCTGGAACTGCACCGGCAAACTTGAGTCTGCTAGAGCAGATCAAAATGGTGAGTGCGACTGACCAGCTATCTACCACTTTCCCATGCCCTTTCAACCATATTGTAAGCCAGAACTCACGAGCTGATGTCTTGTGGTGGACAAACGTGACTTCCATGTGAGCAGAAGCAGCGCAATCTCCGACCGGTGGAGCCAATGCCGCCTCGACGCCCTTCGACCTCGAAAAGTGCCGCGCCATTTGCTGACTCGATCGCCCGCATCCTCGAGCGGCGCAGCATGATCGCCTACGATTCCGACAGCAGCGACGACGACGCTGACCACTCCAACTCCAGCGAGAACGAGTGGTGACTAACTGACTAAAGGAGATGATGAAGGCAAGAAGTCAATCAAAGCCTCTGGGCGAGTTTACTCACGAGGTCTCTAACAAGACCCAAGAGATAGCTGACTGGCCCATGTCTGGTACTCATCATCAGCTCATTTTGAGCCTTTGGCTGATCGCGAAGACCCACCGCCCAGTATCAAGATGGCCGTGAGTGAACAAACTCGCACACCAACCTCCGTTCAAGAGCTGAAGCAAAGACAACCCTTCTCAAATTCTCTGCTCGAATCTCATTCGTTCATTCACCATCGGGTAATTAATCTCCTATTGCATAATCAGGATGGAATTTCTGCGAAGCAGTCACAGCCATTCGTTTGTGGCTCTCGGTATTATTCCCACACTCAGCCGCCCACTCGCATCCTTTGAGACGCCAAACGAACGGCGCTGCTGGACCATTGAGCAAAGCAAGCGCAAGCTGGCGCCGTGCCACCGCTTCAGAGGCCGTCTCAACCGTCGATTCGCCACCAGTCGGAGTTTCAAAGGGCGGACGCATATCCAGAAACAATGCCTCGCTCGACCTTTGGACACCTTTGATTCTGAGACCAAGAGGCACGAGATCTTCTTTGAGGCGCGTGTGGGGATCTTTCCAAGCCCAGACTCAAGGGTCTGACGAGCTCGCTCCCACTTTCCAAGTTGCTTCTGGAAGCCCAGAGCAAACAGCCGTCCGTCCGTGCCTGGGTCAAGCAAGACCTCAAGCATTAAGAAGCCATGAAGGTCGCGTACGTCCTCTGCGGGCTCGCGATCCTACTGCAAGCCGCCACGCAAGCCGACGCCCGGAGCGCGTTCCGCAATGGCCGCGCCCAGGAAGCCCCCGAAGGCTCGTTCGCCTCCGACGATTCGGCCATGACCACGAGCGAGAGCGAGCCATTCGTCGCCACCAAGCCTTCGGGAGGCGATGGTGACGGCTTCGTGTCTGCTTCGTACACGACCGACGCCGCGGACGAGCCAGCAACTACGTCCAACAATGACTATGTAGATGGCGGGTACCTCCCCGACGGTAACAGCTACGGTGTGCTCGCGGACGGCGACGGTGGAGAGGAGTACACCTCGACCAAGGAGCCGCCGGTTATCGACGATGGAGACGTTAGCGGTGGTTACCCGAGTGGTCTCAGCGACGACAGCCTCCCGCCCCAGGGGTACTCTGGTGACACTGTCCCGGACTACGAAGCGCCACCCGAGATCTTCGTCGCGCCCGAGATGGACGAGCCCACGCCTTATGAGCCGAGCTGGGACGACCTCCACCCGCCAGGATGGAACGGCCCGGGTTTCCCAGATGGGTACACCGGCGGCGATGACTACCCACAGATCGTGGACACTCTGCCTGCACCGATTGACGTGGGCGAAGACGGGGAGCGACAGCACTATGACAACCAGGGTGACGACATCCCTCCGCCAGTGTTGGACGAACCTGAGCCTGATGGCTTGGATAAGAACAGCCTCCCACCTTGGGCACGCGATGGGTACGCTGTGCCGGACAGTCCGCCAGACGTTGACTCGCTCCAATTCGTGACTGGCGGGAGTGACGACAGTCTCCCACCTTGGGCACGCGATGGGTACGCTGGTGACGACGACAACTACGTCCCCGACGCGCCGCCCATGACGGGTTTTGACAGCTCGAGCCTTCCGCAGCAGCATGATGACTACGGACAGACGATCGTGGTCGACCCCACTCCCGAGCAGCCAACGTACCCGCAGCAGTTCGTCACCGGTGGACCTGGCGTGGCGCTCCCGCCTTCGGCCAGCTACACCCGCCCCGACTACGACTTCAAGCCTTCGTCGTCTTCGGTCCCTCCGTTCTGGGCTCTTGACGCGGACGGCGACGACGACGTCACCCTCGATGAGTGGACTGCCAGTGTCGAGGAGCTCAAGGCCGTAGCCACGACCAAGGCTTCGCGCGCCAAGGACGCCCACGCCAAACAGCTGCTCGACGACATCATCGACTTCCACTACGCCAACCTGCACGCATGCATGGCCCAGGGCGTCCAGGTACAGTACCTTCCCTCCCTTTGCTATTGCTTTGCAAACCCTAGGTGCTCTGATGACTGACCTCTTGTGCTTCTAATCTAGGCCCACGTCTCACCCTCGGACTTAGCCAAGGCGGCCAGAGGCATCGAGTCGAGCTGCTATGTCAAGTTCCGCTACTCGCTCTTCGCGGGCGCCGCGCCATTTGAGTGGGTTGCGCGCAAGCAGCCGGTGATCACGGGCGAGCAGATCAGCACGTGGTTCCAGAAGCAATTTGACGTCGCGCAGACCGACGTGGCGAGCGGCCGCATCCGCCCCGAGTCGCTCCCGGCCGTGCCGTACCTCATGAAGAGCCTCTCGTGTCTCGACAACATCCTCGAGGCTCATGTACGTTACATCAGTGGGCTCTCCTGTCCATGAGCCCAAGGTCTAGGCTCTGGTGGACTAACCGGTATCGCTTGTGCTTATGGCTCATGTTCTTTAGCACGGCACGATGTTCGACAGCACCAAGTACTACAAGCTCGTGGACGCGACGCTCGACTGTGTCGGCATTGCCGGCTAAGCCCATACTCTCTAGCAAAAGCACCAGCTCGGCCCAACCGTATCGAATGACCTCCGTATCCTAGCCATCCACGTTCTCTCGTGTAGTCTAAGGCTAGTGAGTCTCCCTCCATATTATCATCTCCCCCCTCATGCCGTGGTGAAGCGCCCTCAATCACTGTATATTGCAAGCAATAAAGAAAAGAACTTGATACTCGCTTCTGTAATAGGCACTAGCCTCTGGAGCTCTTCGGAATGGATCACCTTGCTGCGAATCCGTCACGTCGTTGCTAGTCCATGTCTAGCTGATCTTCAATACAAGGACTGGTTCACGCAGCATACGCCTGGAGCGTGGCCTTGTGCTCACCCTTTCGGCTGAGAACGCGGGTTGTGTGCGCTGACATCTGAACCGATGCATAGCACAAGAAGAGACACGAGATCGTCACACCACTGCTAGTGGTACCTGGGATTCCGGTGCTCATGCGCACCCAGCCTCGTAGCAGGGAGACCACGAAGACGAAGTGCAGCATCGCCCAGAGCGCGCCGAGCTTCCAGATCGCAAGCGTCATGCCCATGAACGTGACTGTAGATTGCTGATCGCCGGCTCTCAGCATCGCCAGAGCGACGAAGGCGACAGTGGTATAGTAGAACGCCCCGAGAGCGATCCCAACAGCGATCGGGAACTTGCCGATCGCGCGAACTGAGTGCGTGCCGCTGACCCACGGGAAGAGCGCTGCGGTGCGGAGAGCCAGCGGTGAGCTGGTGCAGGCAAAGAATCCGACTTCCCAGGCCCCAGTGCTGGCTTCAGGGCCCTTGTCGTCAACGGCTGCATCCCTGTTGATCGTGCACGCGTGGTGGTGCTGCTGATGGTGCTGGTTGGGTACCCACTACTGATGTCCATGAAGAGTTGACTAAACTCTCACCACTCACTGCACAAGCATCCCATTAGTACACGTTCAGTAGCAGCTGAGACAAGGCGACGGTAGACTTGCGGTCCGCCATTACATTTGAGTATCTACAGTTCCGATAAGAGCTCCGGTGGGTGAATTCTTGGGACCTCCCCGCCTCGCGACTCGTTCGATTTCTTAACAGCAAATGCACGCGCTTCGTGGGCCAAAGTGCGCTCACAACGGTGGAGCAGAGAAGTGCGCCTTTGTGGCCAAAGCTATGAGCCACTCCTGTCGTGATCCTTCGGGCAATACGCACCACTTCACGAGCATTCCTGACCACCCATTTATGACCGCAATAGTAGTCTCTCGAAAAGGTGTGGCCAGTGATCACGCCTCTCGGGATCTTTCGCGCTGCTGGCTTTGCCGGCGTGCACTGAAGAGACGCACGCCGCCACAGCTCTCATTTGCCGAAAAGATCCCGCTGGTGAACGTGAAAAGGCGCCGACTTCAAAGGACGCCGCTGGTTCCCCACCAGAGGTCTCTCAGCTCCGCACACATGGCGGAAAAAGAGACCGATAGTCCTCAAGCAAGCACCGCTTGGGCGTGAACCTCCGCCGTTGATTCAGATTCCAGTTGAAACCCCTCAAGAGCCCTCTTGGCCCAAGCCTCTTGGAGCTCGGATGGGGTGCTCGCTTTCAGACTGATCCATCTCTCTCTGGCTGGGTCCTCAGGAAGATCTTGCGTTCTCTGGAGTTCATTTCTCAACGAGCAGCCTTCTCGCGAGAAGCCAGCCAGCAAGTCAGTCAGTCAGTCAGTCAAACGCGTTAGAGGATCATGAAGGTGTCGTACTGCCTCACGGGCGTCGTGATGGCCATGTTAACCGGCCAGGCGGACGCCTGGGGCTTCCCGGTCTTCAACGCGGTGGTCAACTTCTTCAAGGGACTGGAACCAGCACCGGCGCCCACGCCAGCACCAACGACAGCTAAGCCTACGCCAGCGCCGACGCTCAAGACCAAGACGATCCTCATGCGCAGCACGATCGTCCCGGCGTGGGCCGACGTGGCTCCAACCGGCGCGACGCAGGTCTCACTCTCGCGCGTCAGCGACTACTGGGTGGGTCTCAAGAACAGCGACCTGAAGACGTACACGGCGATCTACACGAACGCCACGGAGATCGCCGTGGCGAAGACCAAGATCACGGCGTACTACGACGACGCGCTTAAGTGCCTCAACGCGACGTCGCTCACGACGAAGACCGCCCCGGACGTTTTCAAGACCAAGATGGATGCGGTCTCTACATGCCTGACCAAGAGCTCGATGCCAAGCTTCGTGGTGCTCGACTCGAACATGGTCACGCCGAACCTGTCGACGTACATGCCTAAGCTCGAGACTGGCGACGTCGCCACGCCGACCCCCAACCAGCAGCTTGTGGCTCTGCTCACCCCGGCGACTCCGGCTCCGACACCAGCTCCGACTCCTGCTCCGGCGAAGACCACGGCGGTGCCAGTCACCGTCACGTACTTTTACCCTACGCCGGCTCCAGAGACTCCTGCTCCGGCGAAGATCACGGAGGCACCGATTGTCATCACCTACGTGGACTCAACGACCAACCAATTGAAGACCATTGAGATCACCAAGGCGCCAGTGGCTCCAGGCACTGGTGGTGCAGGCATCTCGCCGACTTACACTGGCTGGGCGGTCATGGCGACGGACGCGCCGACGCCTGCACCGACGCCGAAGCCAACTCAAGCACCCATCGCCGTCACGTACGTGGACCCAGACACCAACAAGGTCAAGGTGATCCAGCTGCCGGAGGCGCTCGTTACCCAGACCACAGACGCGGCAGGTGTTCCAGTGGCTCCAGTGGACACCGCCAGCACCGGCAGGAGCCAGTCAGTCACCAAGGAGACTGAGGCTCCGATCGCTGTGACCTACGTGGACCCAGACACCAACAAGGTCAAGGTGATCCAACTGCCAGATGCGATTGTGACCCAGGACACCACTCCTGCCGGCGTCCCATTGACCCCAGTGGAGTTGACGACCACCGCTGGCCAGGCCACGGAGCCGCCTGTTGCCGTCACGTACGTGGATCCTGATACCAACAAGATCAAGGTGATCCAGTTGCCGGAGGCCCTCGTGACTCAGGACACCAATGCAGCCGGTGTTCCATTGGTCCCGGTGGAGGCTATCATCAAGCCGACGGACCCGCCTATCGCCGTCACTTACGTCGACCCTGATACCAACAAGTTGAAGGTGATCCAGTTGCCGGATGCCATTGTCACCCAAGACACCAATGCTGCTGGCGTCCCACTTAGTTCACTGGCTACCACCGCCAGCACTGCGACCACCGGCTGGGGCGAGACGACGACCACCCAGGAGACTGAGGCTCCGATCGCCGTGACGTACGTCGACCCAGACACCAACAAGGTTCAGGTGATCAAGCTACCCGAGGATCTTGTGACCCAGCCCACGACGCGCGATGGTACCCCTCTCTCGGCGCTCGACGATGTCCCGAACAAGGATACGGAGCCGCCTATCGTTGTCAAGTATGTGGATCCTGACACGAACAAGGTTGAAGTGATCAAGTTGCCCGCAGAGGTTGTGACTCAGCCCACGACGAGCGACGGGACCCCTCTGTCGGCTCTGGACACCACTGCCAGCACTGCGACCACCGGCTGGGGCGAGACGACGACCACCCAGGAGACTGAGGCTCCGATCGCCGTGACGTACGTCGACCCAGACACCAACAAGGTCAATGTGGTTGAGCTTCCAGAGGCGCTCGTGAGCAAGGCCGCGGATAGCGCCAGCACTGCGACGACGTCTGTGGACACGAGCACCACTGGTTGGAGCCAGTCAAGCATCATGGAGACAGATGCTCCGATCACAGTTACGTACGTGGACCCAGACACCAACAAGGTCAAGACGGTGGACATCCCACAAGACGTCGTCACTCAGGCCGCGGATGACAAGAGCACCTCAACCAAGCAGGACGACCAACCGACTTCTGAGCCAGTCTGGGACCACTCGGCCATGAACTTTGGCCCAACGACGCCCACGGTGCCGATCTTCTGGGCGCTCGACCTGGATAAGGACGCGCGCATGACACCGCCCGAGTGGCGCGAGTACGTTCTCAAGCTCGACAACATGGCGCTTGCTTCGGCCGCGAAGGCCAAGGACAAGGAGGGCCAGCGCCTGCTGCGCAGGATCATCGACTTCCACTACGAGAGCCTCCAGGATTGCATCTCCTCGAACCTCGGCCAGGTAGGAATGGCCCAGTGCTCTCTCTGTATATCGCGTGCCACTAATCTGTGCTATATGGTATTGCTATGTGCCCTGTAGGCGAACATGGAGGTGATGGACGCGGCGCAGTTCGAGGTCTTTGCGTCGCGAGTCGAGAAGAACTGCAACGTCAAGTTCAAATACTCGTTGCTCGCGGGCACGCCGCCCTTCGAGTGGATCGCCGGCAAGAAGGCGGCGGTGACGGCTAACGAGATCATGGACTGGTTCTCAACCAAGCTGAGCCTCGCGGCCAAAGACGTGATGAAGAAGAGCGCCAAGCCCGAGGCGCTGCAGCAGTTCCCCGCGCGCCAG
This sequence comes from Globisporangium polare, assembly GCA_023333845.1. Lineage (NCBI taxonomy): Eukaryota > Oomycota > Peronosporomycetes > Pythiales > Pythiaceae > Globisporangium > Globisporangium polare. The sequence goes on along the minus strand of JAASFQ010000161.1, from coordinate 10,733 downwards.
CACTTTGTGCACTGCATCCAGAACCACGTCGGTCCATACGTACGTACCCTTGCGTCTGTTTATGTGCATTTGGGTGTTTTTGATGGGATTTTGCCGCGCAGATATGGACACTTGCGAGCTCACGCGTCTTGCGTATGTCCACATGTGTACATTTCTGTTCGAACAGCAAGGGGAACTCATCGAGCGCACCCAGTTCTACTCGCTCATCAGCAGCTGCGTGTTTGACGAGTGAGCTGCTACTGGCGCAGGTAATGGCGGTGGTAGCCACCTCGCTGAAGATGCTCGATAGCCGTGGTGGTGGCCTCCTCCACACCCAAGAAACGTTGTGCACTTGTGTTTATTTGGCAGAATGCCGTCCTCCCGTCTCCAGTTAGCGTGGCATTGCCGTTCTTCCTCCACTCCGATAACAAAAAATCGTATCAACTCCCACACTCTGCGATTGGAAACGTTCTGTCAGACACCTTGACGTTTTCCGAGTCGACACTTGCCAGCGATGAAGATCCGCGCCGCCCTCGGATGGCTCTCCAGGGACGTGGCGATCGCACGCGCCGGACTGACGGGCCTGAAGATGACGACTACGAGCATAGAGATTGTCGACCAGTATGAAAAGGCCGTGCGCTGCTTGAGCCCGGGGATGCAGGACGCGGTACGTGAACTCGGTTGTAGACAGAGAGCTCATGATAATGTACTTCAACACTCCCGCTTTGTGTCTCCTTTACTTCGCAGCGCGTCCCTTTGATCAACAGAGCCACGCACTACGGCGTGCTCAACCACATCCAAGAATGCCTGGAGGCGAACTAACTGGCCAGCAAATCCACGAACTCCAAAGTACTGGGCGGCATTCACGAATGCCTGGAGCAATTGTCAAGGACTAGTGGCTGATGGCACACTTGCATTCGACGCAAGCAGGAGTGAGCAACGAACGTGTGGAAAACTAATCGTCAGAGAGCGTCAATCCTTAATCCTTAGTCATTCGTCTTCACGAGGATTAAGGATTTATGCCCTAATTTCGATTAAGACGCAGTCAGCTTTCGCGAACATCTCTCCAGAGAATGCGAGAGAATCTCCATTTTCTCCCCCAATCCGCGGAGCCCAAGGGTCTCGACGCGCCTCTTCGGGATCCACACAATGCCGAGAATGAGCGGCTAAGCTGCGCCGATGAAGAGGGAGGTGCCCAGTCGTCACTGTGCTACATGAGAGAGGCCACGATCTCAAGATGGCAGCTCTGCTCTGCGACCACTGGCACGGCTGGTGATATCTTTCGAACCCAGCCACACAGTCAGCATTCCGTGAACTCCTCGGCATTCGCTTTCCCTCCACGCGTCCGGCCAGTCGGCAGTTCGAAAGCCCCTTCACAGACCAAAGCTCGCTGAATGAATCCTGCGCTGCTGCTGCCATGAAAGTTCACATCGCTCTTGGTTGCCTGGCTATCTCGGCGCTCGGTACTGCCGAGATGGCGGCTGCGGCCAACACCAAGACCGTTGACATGCGCGAGACGATCATCCCCGAGTGGGACGATGTCGCGAAGGACGCACCGAAGCTCACCGCCGACACGATGGACACATACTGGAACAGGCTCGAGCAAGAAGACCTCAAGCGCTACTCGTCGCCCCTGCCGACCAAGAAGGAGCGAATCAAGGCAAAGAAGTCGATCAACGACTTCTACAACAGCGCAGCGACGTGCCTTGGGCGAAATTTCCCCACGCCGATCAAGAAGGCGGCGTTCTCGACGACCATGAGCAAAGTGCGCGACTGCATCAAGAAAGACGCCAAGATGCCCAAGTTCCCGGTCGCTGTGACACCAGCGCCGACGACGAAGCCAGTCACTACGCCTGCTCCGACTGCCAAGCCTGGCAGCGCCACGACCGCACCTACTGCGAAGCCTAGCAGTGGCACAATCGCTCCGACTGTTGAAGACACCGACGATGACGACACTCCGGATGCCAACGGAGATGACGGTGTGGATGGCAACACCTTTGTTACTGACATCGGTAGTGGTGACGATGACGAAACTGTCCCCGGCACCACGGTGACCCCTGCCTATGAACCGACGGGTCGTCCAGCCTCCACCCCAACACCTGAGCCATCGTTTGCCTATCTAATCACTGACGTTCCGACATCGGGGCCGAAGAGCGAGAGCCCGAGTATAGCGCCGATGAGCTGGACAGATGCTGCAATACCAACGCCAAATGCTGGAGATCCCGTGTACGATCCCAAGACCTGGACGCATGAGCCGACTCCAGCTCCGTTGAATGAAGATCCAGTCTACGATCCGATGGCTACGAGCTCGAGTCCGAGCCCAGACTTTGCGTCAACAGCTGAGTATCCAGGTGATACCACTCCTCGTGGTGACACACCATCTCCGGATGGCATTATGGCGACTCCATTCCCAGCTGATCCCATATTTCCAGCTACCGGTAGCCTTCCTGCGGCAGGCTCGGGCTTTTCCAGCGCGAAGTCGCCACTTGATTACCCCACTTCGTCTTTTGTCGATGAGCCCACACCAGTACCGGCCACTGGACGCAGCTCACACTCGGAGCTCCCGTCGTCCAAGGCGCCCTTCAGCCCGCAAGCTTCACCTTCTGTCGATGACTTCATCGAATCACCACCGGATGTGAACACGGACTCGGCTTTCGCCTCGACTCAGTCGTTGCCAGGCGGCGATGTGGCTTCAAACATGCCCACGGACGTTGTGACCCAACCAGCGGCAGCCACGTATGTTTCCGACTCCGCCACCTTCGCTCCACAGCAGCAGCCGCAAAGCCCAATCTGCCCGACGCGCGACACCGTCCCAGCCCTGTCTGTGCTCGATTCCGACACCTCGGGGAACCTGTCGATTCTCGAATGGCTCGCATGGGTCAACAGCCTCAAGAGCGCTGCGAACAAGATCGTGACGAAGACCAAGGACCCTGTCGCCAAGAACTTTCTCGACATGATCGTCGAGGACCACTACTACAACCTCCAGGAGTGCGTCCTGAAGAACTTCAACTCGGTACGTGTGTGGTTGTCGCACAAGAAATAAACCTGAACAATGGTGCAGGATGCGTAGGAATATGTGAGTGCTAACCCTTCCCTTCGTTTTCGCTTCGCTAGAACAAGAACGAGGAGTTTGCGCACCTGGTGGAGCTCATCGAGGCGGACTGCTTCATCAAGCTGCGCTACACGTTCCTCGCTGCGCCGCCGCCATTCGAGCTCATCGCTCGCAAGGCTCGCGCTGTGCCCGCTCTTCAGATCCAGCAGTGGTTCGCCAACAACTTGGCGATGGCGCGCGCAGAGATGACGGGCACGAAGATGACCGCCATGAGTCCACGGTTCGTCAACCAGTACGCGAAAGCCCCGGGCTGCATCGCCTCGGGGCTGCAAGATGCGGTAAGTCAGTGGGCTTGGTTCTTGCGACCTTTGGGAAGCTTGTGATTGATCTCGCTCGGACTAACCAACTCACGTCTGCGCTTTTCCCCTCATGTGTCTTTGCTTCTTCCAGAACGTGCCAGTGGTCGACAGCGCCTTGTACTACAAGGTGATGAACAACATCAGCGACTGCTTGGGTCCGATGGACGACAACCGTCAGGGGTATGTACCCACCCTGCATTCGACACAATAGGACCACCCTGTGAGGCAGTAATCAGCAATGTAAACTGCACGCCAACGGTACCTTTTGACGTCACATGAGGTTGTGCTTGTGGTGCGTTACCCCTCGGGCCTGAATGATCATGGAACTGGAGAGTTGTCACCGTGGTCTTGTCAACGTTTTCTCATTTTGTTTCCCGGCTTGTTTTCATTCTTTCTTTCTTTGTCATCTTCAGCGTCGCGGTTGTCACGGGACTGAATTCGCTAGTCTTCAAACTATCGTCGCGTGGCTTGTGTCATCTTTCTGCTTAACGTCGATCGCTCTCCGCAGGATCTGATGGACGGCTGGGAGGCGGACACAAACGACCTCAAGCCACAATGGGCTACCCAGTTTCGGATCGTCAGGGCTGACCATACCTATGCGCCAACGCCGCTGGTGTGACCGCCTCCGTTGCCGCCGCGGCCACCACCACCTCGTCGGTTTCGGTTGCCACGACCGCCGCCACCACGGCCACCGCCTCCGTTGCCTCCGCCTCGGCTGCCACGGAAGTTTCTGCGATTGTTGAGGCCAACGGCGCCGAAGGTCTCGGCGTTCAGCTTGCGCTCTTCAAAGCCCGTCATGCGGCCGCGGTGGCCCTCGAGGCGGTCCAGCGCGTCGCACGAGATCGTGTCGAAGAACGACGACTTCTGGTAGTGGGTCTACGAAATTGTCAAGCATGATACAATACCGTTAGACAGGCTGATCGCGCAAATAGAGCCTCGATACAACAGATTCTTACCTTTGGCTCTTCGACCGACAGCTTGGAGAACTCCTCTTCCTTGTTAAACGCATTCAGGCGCTCTTCGAAGTTGAAGTCGCTAGCAGCGGCGACTTCCGCAGTAGTCTCGTGCTCGCCGCCTGGCACACGGCGCTCTTTCCGCTTGAGCAAGTGGCCGCCCATGCCCGGAATCGTGCGAGCGCCGCCACCGCCGCCGCTGGACGAGCTGCTCTGGTGCTGCTGTCTTCTACTCTCATTGTAGTTGGCCTGCTGTGCCAGGATCGCATCTGCTCGCTGCTCGTACTGTTCGTACTGCTGCTGCGGTGTCAGGGCCGGAGCCTGCTGCTGCTGCTGCTGCTGTTGTTGTTGTTGTTGGTGATACTGCTGTTGCTGCTGGAAATGTTGTTGTTGCTGGTTCTGCGCAGCGTGGGCACTCGACACGGACCCAGGCGTGAGCAGCACAGACGTGGACTGCGCCTGTGGCGGCTGTTGTGGTGCGGCAGGCATCGGTGGCGCCGATGGCGGGAGCGGCGGCGTCACGTGTCCGTAAGGGGTCGGCGGCAATGGCGGCGTCGGTGCCGCTTCACACACGTGCAGGTCCTTGATCTCCGACGCCTTGAACGCCGCATACTGCAGCACCTGATTGGACGGTGGGATGTGGTCGGCGCGGCGACCTTCCGTGCCGAACGAGCGCACGCTCTGCAGCGCGACCATGGACTGGCGCGTGTCGATGTTGAAGAGGAAGCCCTCGTAGCGGATGTCGGTCTTGGAGATCAGACTGATGCGCGAGCCGATGTACGGGATGCCGTCCTTGGGCTTCTCCGCCTGTGGCGGCTGCGGTTGTTGCTGTTGCGGGGGAAGCGGCGGCTGCGGGGGCGGCGGCTGCTGCATCGTTCCTGTTCTGCTTCTGGGTAGAGAGAGAGAGAGAGAGAGAGAGGCGCTTGCTAGTAAGTCGTACATACACACAGTCATATAGATCCATCCGCACACAGAGAGAGAGAACGCACGTCGCGTGGACTCCTTGCTTGACTTGCTTCTTGAGTTGCTCTTGCGGACTTTGGAAACGCGGAATCCCCCCTTCGTTCCTTTTGGATGAGCGCGAGCTTTGGGTCGGATGGTCAAGATCGCAGACTTGGCTTGCGGGAGACTCGATAAAGTGCGATTGTTTCGAAGAAGCAACTGCACATGGGTGGTGGCGTCGTGGGTGGTGCTCTGGGTGCTGGACTATTGGGTGGCGAGTGCGTGCATGTGACACCACCGCATCAGTTTCTCGTTCACTCCGTTGAACGCAGGCACCGCCACACTCACACCGACCCAGCTCAAGCAAGACGCGCGAGAGAGTGCAGAGCGATGGCACCGAGCTTCGCACCGGGCAGCAACGACCCGCGCGTCGCGTACGCGCTGGGCATGGTCGTCAAGATGCTCAAGACACAGGCGCGGTCCTCGTCTCTTGTAAAGAAGCCGTCGACGACGGGCGACGCCGGCGCCAAGAGCAGCAACGAGGAGCTCAGCTGTTCGTCCGAGAAGGACGCACCCGTGGTGATCTGGCAGGTGAAGCTCGAGAAGCTGCAGCGCGTGCTCGAGAACCCGCAGGTGGGGGCGCAGCAGAAGCAGGGCCTCGTCGACATGATCGAGGACGCCGACAGCGTGCAGGACGTCTGGACCTATCTGGACGGCGTCGGCGCGGGCGCCGCTCAGTCCCAGTCTAACAATGGTGGAAGCAGTCTGCCACGGTCGCCGAGCTGGGCTAATCGCGGTGCGGACGTACAGGCGACAGTAAGCATCCCCATGGAGCTCGGGTGCGCGATTTGCTGCTGTAAGTGCTGCTTCTTTTTTATCATCATTCACTCGACAATGGTAATGGGTGATCGGTCGACTAACTGATCCATTTTGTAGCGGACCTCATGCTCAAGCCCGTGAGCCTCGCATGCGGCCACAGCTTCTGCAAGTACTGCCTCAAGCTGTGGCTCGCGAACCGCGCGAACTGCCCGACGTGTCGCCAGCCGACTGCGACATCCGATCAGAACAACAGCAGCAGCAGCTACAACCTTCACAGCCAGCAGCAAAAGCAGCAGCAGCTAAGCGTGAACCTCGCATTGCAGCACGTGATCGCGTCGTTCTACCCCGCGCAGCTGCAGGAGCTGGAGAAGCAGAGCCAGACTGAGCGCTTCGAGCAGCTCCGTCGCGCGATCCGCGAGGCGCTGAACAGCTCCGACGGCGAAGACCTCCGCGAGATCCTCGCACGCCTGCCGCGCAACAACCACCTGAGCTCGAACCGGAGCGCGAACCACCAGGACCAGAGCCTCGCAGTGTCGCTCATCCTCGAGTCCGACGTGGAGCTGCAGGAGCGCGTGCTCGCGGCCGAGATCCACGAGCGGCTCCGCAAGGAGCGGCTGCTGCGCGAGTCCTCGCGGCGTCGCCACACGGCCGCGTACAACACCACGGGGTTGTCCACGCAAGTGGACCCTGCGATCCTGAACATGGGCCACAACAGCACCACGACCGTGCGCCGGGACAACAGCATGTCGAGCATGACCAATAGCGGTGCTGCCGGCAAGAGCTCCTCGTCGTCCACGGGTGGCAGCAGCCTGCTCTCGAGCTTCATGGGGAGAAAGAGCTGACGAGTATGAATTTGATATTTTTTGTGTGTGTGGACTTCTTCTCAACAATTTCTCCAATGTGGTGGTGGCAAGGGCCATTCATTCATTCCCCCTTTCTAAATAATATTACGCTGTGCACTTGATATGGCGGTGGTCTCTCTGAGTCTAATCTAATGCCAGCCACTCACTCGTTCTTCTCGATGAGCAGGAAGCCGCAGAGGAAGCCCGCGCCCGAGACGCCCGCGACGAGCTCCGTCGTGACCTCCTCCTGCCACATGTTGAGGTACGCCCACGGGTCTCCGAGCTTGTACTGCATGCGTCGCACGCCATCACTTACGTCACCACCATCATTACGAGCACCACTTGCCGCAGGGAACGCGTGCGCCATGGCGTGCTTGAGCTTGGCAAAGTGGTGGCACTGCTTGCGGATGTCAGCTGTGAGCGCCATGAGCAGCTGCGATGCGTCCTTGCAGCCGAGCGTCTCGATCTGCAGGTGCGCGAGGCTCGGCCAGTGCGCGCACACGTGCTGGATGATGATGTCGCCGTGGCGCCGCGCGATGTTCGAGTTGTAGAAGCCCGTGTACGGGATCATCTCCTCGCGCATCTCGTACGTGAGCTTGTCGATCTCCATCTGGTGCATGCCCCGCGCCTTCCAGCGCGGCAGCTCGGCGCGCACGGCACTCTTCCACTGCGCGATCATCGACGCCACCTTGTCCTGGTACTGCTTCACCTCGCGCGCGTACAGTTCGCAGGCGCGGCAGTGTACTCGTCCGGTGCGCGCGTCCACCTCCATGTTGTCCCAGTGCACGCCAAAGAGGCTCGTGTGCGCGCTCTCACTGGCCGGCGTGCGTATGAAATCCGAGCCAAAGCCGCTCTGCATGCCGTTCAGCGCGCGTTCGACCTCCGTCTTGGCCCATATTCGCACGCCGTGGTCGTCTTTGGTGGTGGTCCGACCGCGCGTGCTGCTGGTAGACACACATGCTTTAGCACTCGCACTCACTTGTGTCGCTGCACCTATTATCGATTGTGACGGCGGTGCTTGCAGCGCGAAGATCAACGGCCGCGCCGTGTACACCGCGGACGCGTACTTGAACGGGATGTAGCACTGCGGCAGGATGCGCCGCTGCACAAAGTCGATCAGCGACAACAACGCCATGTGCTGCCACTGCGGGGTGCGACGCACCGCACGCCGCCACATCGGCGATGCGCCGACCGCCAGCACCTCTGTATCTGTTATATTTGCGGTCCTCGACGCGTCGTCTGCTGTTGTTGTCGTTCCCGTCGCCGACTGCTCCTCGCTGCGTCGCGCGAGCTCGCACTCCAAGTGGCAGTCGTCGGCCTGGCCGGCGAGCAGCTGGTCGTCCTCCCAGTCGCTGTCGATCTCGTCGGCCACGAGCTCGCTGTTGTAGATCGAGGTCTTCCAGAGCGGCGTCGCGTGCCACCAGTCGGCCGCGCAGCCCTCGAAGAAGTGCTGCGCGCAGGGCGTGCGCACGAGCACGCTCGTCGTCAGCACGCGGTCGCTGCGCAGCGCGCGGCACGTGTTGAGCAGCTGCACGGCCGTGTGCAGGTCCAGGAACTGCAGGATCTCGATGCTGGGTAGCGACAGGAAGCACGGCAACCGGCTCCATACAGCGGCAGTGGTGGCCGCGGCGGCGCTCGGCATTCTTCGCGGGGGCTTGCTTGTGGGCGGCGGGTTCCAATACATTTCTTTTTTCCAATACGGAGTGAAAGAAGAGAGCGAGAGAGCGAGGTCACGCAATTTGGAAGGGGCTCCACTAACACACCTTTTAAAGCTCGTTAGAGGAAGAAAACCTTCTCAACGACAGCTGCCACCTCTTTTGCTCGATTTTTGCCAAATTTCGCCAATCTTTTCCCATTATTTTCCCGTTTGTGGAGGCAGTTTTTTGGTGTGGACATATTGCTCACTGCTACATACCCTCCGAAACTTTGAAGTCGATGGTGCTCCTCCACGCCTTCTCACGCGCTTTTCCACAGCACGACCCTCGGAACCACGCCGTCGTTGGAGGATCACTCGTCTATTACTCCCTCTCTCAGCTACCTCGTCGTCGCAACCAGCCCTCTCTCAGGAGCTCGCACACTGTACCGGATCTCCGGCAAGCCCTTTCCAAAGGCTCATTCGACGAACGTCGCCTCTGAGGTGTTCATGCCGATGACCGCGGTAAGCTTGATCAGCTTGTCCTTCGGCAGCGGCTTAGTGAAGATGTCAGCAAGATCCTCGGCACTCGCGATCTTCCAGAGACGCACGCTCCCGTTCTCCACTTGCTCGCGCAACAGTGCCACTTCATCCCGATGTGTCGGGTGCGGCGGCTGATTGTCGGGTCCATCGCCATGACGTCCGAGCTCTGGTTGTTCACACCGATGGCTAGCTTGCTCTCCTCGAATGTCTTGATCCCTCGTATCACGTTCAGTAGCGCCTTGCCTTCCGTGCAAGCTTCGCAGGCGGCAACGCTCTCGGCCTCTGCTGCCGACTGTGCAGTGGTGGTCTGTCATCTCGGTGCTCCCGACACCGCACCACATCTGAAAGCGAAGACAAATCCGGTCGGACTCTTCCGCGGCTCTGGTGAGCAAACCCTGTCACGGTCGGCGTATCCGAGCATGGTGATGGCGCCGCTCACGTCACCCTGATCGACTTGAATCCCCAAGCATTGATGCCGCCGCCCGAAATCCTTGATCCCGGACTTGACGTCAACCTTCTGGAAAATATCAATCTTGACCTCCTAACTGTCATAAAAGTCCACGCCTATGATTTGCTCTCGCCACCAGTCGCGCCTTGAATCTCACAATGTATCTCTGCTCTTCTGTCTTCACAGTCAGAATCCACTTCGTGGGGATGGCGTGCTTCCCATTTAGAATTGCATCGATCGGATCCAGGACGCGCTTGGTCCGGAGCGTATCCACTCCCTCATGCAAGGCTTCTTTTCACTGAGCTGCATGCGGCGACCTCGCCGCCTCGCGAGAATTGCGCGGCAGTCAGATATCTTGACGAGGCGTAAGCTCTTCGCTTGCTGGGCTTTGCGCTTGGACTTCTGCGCGGCGTTCCAGCACCTGCCTTCCTTGTCGTCGCCAGTCGCTATCCCAAGCAGCTCATGCTGGCCGAAGGTCACCGTCATCAGATCGCACGTGCTCGGGGACGTACCAAGCTCGAGGCGCTCCCCGCCTTATGAGTCGCAGCTTGAGCACAGTGGGAGACGTACTTCAAGTTCACCAAGGAGGAGGGTATCAGCGTCCGCAACGTCAACGCTAAACAGCGTGTACATTTTCGCGGCAGAGACCGTGCACGGTATGTGAACTTGCCGGCGTTAGACCAAACTCACTCGTGCTGCCTTTGGGTGGAATAGCGCGTGAGAGGGTGTGGCGGCGCACCATATTCGTCAAGGTTACGTGGGGTATGCAACAGGGAGCACTAATTCCGCAACTTTCGAAATCAACATCAAAAGGGATTCCAAAGCAGATCAGCTGACCATCACTCAGCATCTGTTTTGTCAGCTTGTTGTTGTTGAAGATAGCAGGCCGGTTATTTTTCCTGCGTTTTTGTACCGGAAACCTTTTTCACTGTGATTTCCGTTTGAAAGGGACCTATTTATGTACAAACAGGAAAGGAATGGGAAAAGATTGCCGACACGACACAACGTTGCACAGTGGGAGTGATGGTCGTACCTTCAAAATCAAAACTGATAACCGACGAAAAGCGGACGAGCAGCACTCTCAATGTGTCACTCCTGAATTTACCCGGGGGGGGGGGGGGGGGGGGGGGGGGGGGGGGGGGGGGGGGGGGGGGGGGGGGGGG